>DVQY01000013.1:0-11593 GCA_018232025.1 Ernsta colotes
GAGAGAGTAAGCATCAGTATTAAACCAGGCCTAAATTTAATCCACGTTTATGAATAAAGGGATGAGTCCCAGTGTTTTTATTTTTTCTTCCAAACACTATGACCTAAACGATCATACCAAACCAACGCTGCTTAGCATTTTTGTGAAAACAAAGTGATTATATTTTATGACAGAGATAAAAATAAATGTGTCATAAAATCGACCACAAAAACGAAGTCGTACCAACTCGTAGGTAAATGTTATCGTATATTTTTTTGAACAGTTTTCTACTGAAATTAATTATTTACTAAAGGAAAAATAAACACAGGACGGCAGCGGTTGAGATGTCGGTGTCAGATTCGAGTGAATAAAATATATTAGGATTCCGTGAAAAACCGCTACAGCTACCAAAAAAAGATGAAAAGGTTTACTTTAACATAGAATACATTATTATTATTATGTATTACAGCAATAGAGATTTACTATTCTATCTACATTTTTCTGTAGGTACTACATAGTGCGTTAAATCTCAGCCAATCGGCTTTTAGTAATCAGTTGTCTTTTGTACTACATAATTTTATTAAGTTGATCTAAAATTAAGAACAAAATCTTAATCAAGCGTATAAATTATAATGAGACAATTATAGGCCGATAAACCGATATAGCAGTCTGATGAATAAAGCTAGTAATATTACTTATTGAATTGTTAAAGCTAAATAATATCAGTGGTACTGCTTGTATTCATTTCACTCCTTTCGCTCTCGCTATGATAGTAAAACATGGTTACTATAGCAGTTGTAATCTTACAGGGCGAATCCGATTATCTGAGGGCAAATATAAAGATTTTGTAATACGTATCTAGGGTACCTATTGTAAGAATTGTAACTATTGTAAGAGCGCTGTGAGAAAAGGATTTTATGGCTCGACTATTTTCTTGAGAGGCGAGTTATGAATATTTTATTATTATCTGATACAATTTCTTTGTGACTTTGTAGTGGTTTACAGAATTATTCACGATATCATTACTTATCAGTACTTTCTTATTTAATTTGTTTATTTAAGTATGTGTGGTGTTGACTTTACTCTCGTCAATTTTTTGTTAAAATTATCTTGAAATAAGAATAGGATCCCCTGTATGCCCTATCTTATTATTAGGTACCACCATGTTGGTAGTGAAAAAATAATGTCCAAGTATTGTTTGAAGTGCTTACCTACACGCCTAACAGTGAAGATATCAATCGATTTCACATCTTAATGATCTTGATCAACCTCGGAGACAGTTGATTCTCGTATGATCATTCATTAGTTTAAGATTTCATACGCGCTTCCTGACTTCGAAGGGCACATGCAGTGTATTGGTCACGGTTGTAATACCTGCGAATATGGTTATAAAACCCAATTGAAGTTTGCTGTTAAATCGTATTTAGGTATCTCCACCAATACTTATTGGAACAGCGTAGGCTGAATTTCCGCTCGTGGTAGAATGTGTCCCGAGACTGTTCTGGATATTTGACGGTTGTGTATTGAGATTCTAACTCAGCAGTGGACAATAAAAAGGCACAAAGGTAGGTCACCTAAACACGTGTTCTTCCTATCAGGTTAATGATACAATGTATTTATCAAGTAACGAATGGACAAAGTACCTTATACTTACCTATTAAATTATACTTACTTATTAAACAAATAGTCAACACCTCCAGAATACATTAAATCTTGTAAAGACCTACCTCGTAAAACAAGTAGGTACATTATCCTTAATACTTGGATCTGAAAGCTCTTGAAAATTCACTGTAGAATCAGTAATGAAAGATACCTAAAGTCCATTTTGTTTCAAAAGAAGTGAAATCTGCATAAACTAAGTGTAGGTATCATGGACTCATCTCTTAAGTTAGCCTTTTCAGTCAGTTCTCTTTGAAGATTTCTCGTTTGAATATACTAAATCTTCTGAGAGTCTTTTAGAGATTATTACACCGTACATTAAGCCTAAGATCTGGGCTCTAATACCTGCAAGGACACTAAGTGAAAGCTATCCATCTTAACCCGAGGCTTCTAGCTAAAATGTAATTAGTTTGGAAGTCGGAAAATATACCAATGTAATACGCTTTTTGCTTATACTTAACTCACTTCTATCACAATCTTCTGTAACAATGATGTATTACTACATACAGTGTGGCAGAGTTGGGCACAATTAAAATTGCAATTAAAAATGTAAAATAACAATTAATCAATTGTAATTGTGACTATCACAATTGACAATTGATCAATTGTTAGTTGTGAATTTCACAATTAACAATTAATTAATTGTTAGTTGCAAATTTTACAACTAACAATTAATTAATTGTTAGTTGTGAATTTCACAATTAACAATTGATCAATTGCTAGTTGTGATTTTCACAACTAACAATTCATTAATTGTTAATTGTAATTTCATAATCCACAATTAATTTGATATTGTAATGAACAATTTGAACAGAAGTAACAGTAGCAATGTAGATAATGCAGTTAAAATTAAGATTTTTTGTTTATGAAAATATTATTTTTTTAAGCTAAATAGAAAATTTTTGGTCTTAAACTTAAAATTTAGCACTTAAATCCGCGAATCTGGTGCTTTTTCCTCCCCCACCTCCCTCCAGGCCCCACCCCTTAGGAATAAAATTAGCATCGTATCTTTCAAAATGAAATACAAGCAAGCATTAATAAATAGGCAGCTCGCTGTAGAAAACTTGAAGCATACATACTGGAAGTACTTGAGGAGATGATTAAAATACTTTTTACGCCTTCTATACAGCCCGACGTGGCCACCCGTCACGTCCTACTCCTCGGAGGGGCGAAAAGCGGGCGTTGGATTGCCGCTTCGCTACATTAAATGTTTGTGGAAGGATGTATGATAAAATGGATGAAGTGTGTGAAATGATGAAAGAAAGAAGAATAGATGTTTTGTATTTGAATGAGACCAAGAGAAAGGGGACCGGCATGACCCAGCATCTCGATTTAACTGTTTTCTGGTCTGGTTTGCCAGAGAACACTGGAGCAAGGGCGTTGGGGTTGTGCTGGCCAATAGAGTGAAAGACTGTGAAAGGTTATGAATGTGTGAGCCCGAGACTCCTATGGGTTAGGCTCAAGATGGGCCTGATAAACCTTTTCCTGGTAGGGGTGTACGCACCAGACGTCTCAAAACCAGATGAGGAACGACGGAAGTTTTGGGATGAATTGAGAGAACTGGTCTCACAGTGTAAGGAGAATGAAAGAATTGTAATGGTAGGTGATTTTGATGCGTGGGTTGGTATTAAACGGGACGGATGTGAAAGAGTATTGGGAACGTACGGAGATGAAAGAGTTAATGAAAACGGGAGTGAATTGGTGAATATATGTTTGGGGAATAATCTCATAGTGAGCAACACTCTTTGCTCACAGGGATATTCATAAGTATACTTGGCAAAGACAGAATGAAAGGAGTATGATAGACTTAGTGATAGTTGACGAAAGACTAAAGAGAAAGATAGTAGATACAAGAGCGTACCGAGGCGTCAGCGTCGGGACGGACCACAATCTTGTAGTTTGCAGGATTAGGGGTCTGTTCAGGGGCTGGCGACATCGCGTTCCTGTGTCTACTACCAAGCTAGAACGAATAAAAGTGGAGAGACTGGGTAATGACAACGTGAGAGACGATTATGAGTGTAAGGTGAAGCAATGTATGGAGAGTATAATGAGGCAATCTGAATGGGAGGATGAGATTGAAGAGCTGTGGTTGGGTGTGAGAGAGTGTTTGGTAAATACGGCTGAGGAAGTGTGTGGGTTGGCCAAACGGAAGAAAGGGAAGAGTAAGAAACCTGAGTGGTGGGATGGTGACGTATGTGAGGGTGGGAAAGTTAAAAAGAAAGCATGGTTGGATGTGTTGTCGATCAAAGCCGACAAAAGAATGCACGGCATGGTTACGGATGAGGAAGTAAAAGAGAAGGAAGCTATGTATGGTAGGTGTAAGAAGGAGGTCAAAACTTTGATCAAGAGGAAAAGGGAGGAATGTAAGGACTTGTATGACAGGAAGTTTTCCAGCAATTTCCGGGCCAACACAAAGCTCTTTTGGAAAATGGTTAGGGCTGCCCGGGGAATGTCAGAAAACACTAATTTGTCTGTAATAAGGGATGAGAAAGAAGATGTTCTGAGTGAGGAAAAGGACCAATTGTTGAGGTGGAAGGCATATTTTGAAAGTTTGTTTGAAAGGGACGGGCCAGGGCAAGACAATGAGGATCCACCACCGCCTCCCACGATAACGGCCCAAAATAATGATGAGATTGAAGTGACTGAGATTGTAAGCGCGATGAAAAGTATGAAAGATGGTAAAGCAGCTGGGTATGATAGGGTGTCGACCGAAATGCTGAGGAAGGGCGGACCTATAGTGGTGAGCCTGCTGCACCGCCTTTTCAACGCATGCTGGCGGTGTGGCCGTGCACCTAAAGATTGGCGCAGGGCCGTAATTGTCCCGCTGTATAAAGGGAAACGGTCGCAGCAGGATTGCTCTAGTTACCGGGGGATCAGCCTCCTCAGTACTGTGGGGCAAATTGTATGCAAAGGTCTTGATACTCTTGATTGAAAGAGTGATGAAAGAAACGGATGAAAGAATCTGGAATGTGCAAGGAGGTTTAAGAAAGTAAATGGGATGCGCCGATCAGGTCTTCTCTTTTAGGTCAATAATAGAGAAGCACCTCGCTAAGCGACAAAAGTTATACTGCGTATTTATTGCCCTAGAGAAGGCCTATGAACGGGTGGTGAGGAAAGATTTGTGAGAGACGTTCTCTGTGTATGGATTGGGCAGGCGGTTGGTGCAGGCACTAAGATCCCTGTATGTGAGCTCAAGTGCCTGTGTCCGCATTACGGGGCCTACACAGACTGGTTTAACATCTCAAGGGGTGTTAGACAAGGACAAGGCATTAGCACAAGCTGAGTCAACTCCTATTGCCATTAATGTGTTTTTGTAGTATTAAGCTTTTAATGTAAACGTAAATTTATATCTGTGTAAATGTAGAGATAAATGTAAATGTATGTTGATGGAAATAAAACTGATTTATTATTATTATTTATTACGGAATCAATTTTAGTCTAATTTTGTATACGGTGTGCATTTTTATACAACTTAAGAGATAGGATACCTCAATTTATAGTCGTAATATTTACTATAACCACATTTTTAAGTTTAATGCCTTAATTTTTTTTCTACCAAACTGCAAAAAGTGGGCCGAAACAAGAATTTTTTTGAATGTGGGACGAAACAGTTTTTTTTAATCTATGGGGAATACACCTTACATATTTATATTATTATTACTATCATTTATATTATTTTATATAGTATTAAGATTTTGTCTTTCAGTTAAAAATATGATGACTGTGTGTATAAGTTTCTCGTAAATAGAAAATAAAAGACAAGATATAACTTGTATGTGTAATCTTATTTATTTAAAAATCTGGCCAACTATTCCTACATAACATAAGTAGACAACAAAAAATAGATTAAATCATATCAAAAGTATTATTTATCATAATAATTTAGATTGCATTTTAAAACAACTCTTTTTTCAAACATATTATCTGACAATTTGTGACTTTTTGGCAAATTAGTCATGGTTGCGAATGAAAATAGACGCTCTACTGATGCTGACGAAGGCAATGGGGTATTAAATTTAATAAAAACAGCTTTAATTTCTGGATATCGATCTAGGATTTGAAGATCTTGGCTTTGCTCGGCAAAAAAATGCAACATTAACAATTCAGCTTTAGTCAGAGGCGCAGCAGGAGAGTTAACCTCCGTCACAGATTTGTCAGAGTCTGACGAGTCAGCATCAAAATTAAAAAATACATTTTCTTCGGTGGCTCTGCTTGTAGCAACTGCAGCAATTTCGTTTTCATTTATTTGTTTAGAAATACAGGTCTTGAAAGTTTTGAGAATCTTTCTTCGGTCTGATGAATCCAAGCAATTTACCCACTTATTTTTAAACCGAGGATATGATAAAGCAGCTATAGCAGCATTTTCTGCTTCAGGCGTGGTAATATTAAAAAAATTTTTGAATCTGTTTTCTACACCTTGTCTGTAAACCTCAATCAGGGGCTTGCAATAATCAAAGTCATTCTTTTTTTCAATTCTCTGCAATTTTTTGCGTAATGCTATAAGACACGGCATCACTATACCGTAATATGTGTTACTTTCGCCCTGCATAATGTCGAGTGCTTCAGCCACGGGTGCAGCACAGGTAAGATATTCTTTTATATATTCAAATTCCTTTTCATTCATTACATTTTTAATGTTTAAAGATCTATGAAGAAGTAAGCTTTTTTCTTTAATGCTATATATTTGCTTCAGAGAGTCAAATAAGCTATTCCATCGAGTTTCGCCAGGCCGACTTAATGTGTGTTGTAATATATCTTGAATAATTTCTGCACTCTTAGGACGTGCTGCAGCTTTCCATAAAACATTGCATTTCTTCATGACTATATTATGCATATTCGACAATGTAGTACTTTGAGCGCTTAAAACTTTATTTGCGTCTGTTGTTGCACAAAGACTCAATGTGTGCGCGCAACATCTCAAATGCACAGGTAGAAAATGCAAATCGTCGGAATTCACTGACTTGATCTCTTCGTCATCTGACTCAGAGCTTTCTTCAAGAGTCTGGTAATCTTGAAATTCTTCGTCTGTTGCAAGGTCAATATTTGATAACTTGACGCCAAATGTTTGAAAAGCTTTTACGAAATTACTGCCGTTGTCGGTCACTGATGCTACTATTTTCTTGGAATTTAAATTAAATTCTTCATTTATTTCTTGTATTCTTTGCGATAATATATTGTAAGAATGGGCGCCTTTAAATCGTTGGCATGATAATGCCACCGAATTTCTGCGTAAATCGACTGCTGTAATCCAGTGCGCAGTGACTCCTATGAAGCTTCTTTTCTTGCTTGACCAAATGTCAATTGCTGTGCACACATATTGCACTTTCAGTAGATCAGCTTTGATATTCATCATTTCTTTTTCATAATAACTTTCTATTCGACGCCCTAGAGTACGTCGACTCATAAGTATAATGTTCCTTTCAGATAAAAATTGTAAATCAGAAAAAAGTTTTAAAAAGTACGGATCTTCTATTGCGTGTAATGGAATCATTGAATGAATAAAATATTTTAAAATGTTTTCATCGAATTGATCCTGGGTCAGCTTATTTTTATCAGGTTTCTTCATTTTGCTTACTTTGTTTTTTTCAATATTTAAGAATTTATCTTTATCTACAATCTTCTTTTTCTTTATGTATACTTTGTACTCATCAATGCATTGTTGTCCATGCTTTCTTTTTAAGTGACTTAAAAAATTTGATGTACAATTGGTATATCCTTTAACTTTTATCCTCATATTTTCAGGGCATTTCATGCACAGAGCTGTGATTTTGTTTCCCGATGATTCTTCAGGTAAGAGCTTAAAATATGTACCATCAAGTAAAAGGAGCCGCGATTTTTGCAATGACTCAGCAGCGGCGTCGTCAGCAGTGCTTGTTGATGGCACGGGCGAGGAGAGATCTGGCGTCTCGTATTTGCATGAAACACATGGAGATATACTCGTAATACTATCGTCTTCGATATCATCCATCATTATCCTTTCAGATAATACACTTCACACAGGTCCCAAACACAAATTCGTAAAATATGTTTTATTTCCGTTCAGTGAATCGAACTAATTTTTAGTGACATAGACACGACCGTTTTCCTTTTGCGACCGCAGGCAAGTGGCAGGCAAGGCAACTTGCGATTGCGATTTGCGAATGGCGGGCGGGACGCAAGTGACGGCGTGACACGAGAACACGAAAGAGACGGAGAACAGAAGTTACGTTAGGGTGCGTACAGACAGACTATGTAACATATTATAGAACTTGTGTTTTATAACACGTCCATCTACATTAGGTAACTTTATTATTTAACATTGTAACATAAAACAACAATACTAGATAATATTAATATTAGAATGAAAATTAAATATAATAATGTTATATAACCATTGTCGTTTGTCGTTTTTAAGTGCTATCCACAATGATCAAGTTATATAACATAATTGTACAAATAAATATCATGTTTTTAACATTCAAATGGTATACCAATTTCACATCTTATTTTCTAAGTCACTGAAAAAGAATGCATTGATGAGTATAAAATATACGTAAAGAAAAAAGGGATTAAAGATAAAGAGAAATTCGTATATATAGAAAAACCCAAAGTAAGCGAAATAAAAAAACCTAATAAAAATATTTTAATCCAGGATAAGTTCGACGAAAACATTTTGTATTCATTCAATGATTCCATATATGCAATAGAAGATCCATATTTAAAAAAAAACTGATTTACATTTATCTGAAATGAACATTACTTATGAGCAGACGTACTCTAGGGCGTCGAATAGGAAGTTACTATGAAAAACAAATTTAATGATTTAAATCAGAGCTTATCTGCACGAAGTGCAATATGTGTGCACAGCATTAGCAAGAAAAGAAGCTTCATAGGAGTCACGGCGCACTGGATTATAGCAGTCTATTGTTATAATAGCTTATCGCAAATATACGGAATTTAATAGAAAATATTTCGTGGTGAGAGATTTATTTATAAAGTAGTGATACACCTTAATGACTAAAATATAAAAATGAATTTGGATACATAAAAGAATACCTTACATACGCTGGCCTCGTGGCTGAAGCGCTCGACATTATGCAGGGCGAGAGTAACACATAGTATGTATAGTGATGCAGTGCCTTTTGACACTACTTAAAAAGTTGCACGGAATTACCGGAGTTACCGTAGGAGAGCCATGCATTTGCACGAATGGGCCGGCTCGACCGGAGTGATACCACGGCCTCACAGAAAACCGGCGTGGAATGACGCTTGCGTCGTTTTTCGCAGCGTGAGTGAGGTTACCGGAGGCCCAATTCCCCATCCCAACTTTCCCGATCCTTTGTTCCTAATTCCCCACCACCCCAGGAGGGTACCAACTGCGCCGAAAGCCGGCAACGCATTTGCAACCTCTCTGGTGTTGCTTATGTCCATAGGCTATGGTAACCACTTACCATCAGATGGGCCGTCTGCCTGGTTGCTAGGCTGTAACTATAAAAAAATGGCTTTTCTTTTGCAAGCTTCTCATTGAGGTCTGCAGACGAGGCCCAGAAAACAGATTTAAGTTTTTTTGATGTTACATACTACGCATGAAGCAGTAAATGCTGCTATAGCTGCTTTATCATTCTTTCAGCTTGGTTTAAAAATAAGTAGTTGATTTGCTTGGAGCCCTTAGGCTGAATAAAGATTCTAAAAACTTTTAAGACCTGATGCTGATTCGTCAGACACATCGGTGAATTCGGTGACGAAAGTTAATTCTTCTGCTGCGCCTCTGACAAAAGCCGAACTGTTAATGTTTTTGCCGAAGAAAGCCAAGATCTTTAGATCCTAGACCGATATCCTAAAATAAAAGCTATTTTTTTTTAATTAATACCACATTACCTTCATTAGCATCAGTAGAGCATCTATTTTCCTTCGTCATTAGACTTATAATTTTCCAAAAGGTCACAAATTGTCAGATAGTAGTATATTTGAAAAAGAGTTGTTTGAAAATGTTATCTGAAAATTTCGTACAGCGTATTTAGAAAGATAGAAATTACAGCATAAGCGTGGAAAGAGAAACAAGAAAAAAGATAATCGAACAGACTGATCAAAAGAATATTAAAGGAAAAAATAAATAAATTTAATTATGGTACGTTAGTGAATTGAGCAGTATTTAAATGTATAAACAAGCGTAGCTTCGCCGCGAGAGTTATAAAGTGACTGGCGGAGCTGACCAAGCGGTTGTGCTTCGTGCTCGCTCAATACATCGGTTCCGTTACCACACTCTGCCTACTATTATTTACTTTTCGGACGAACGCGAAGAATCACCGGGTGGCAGGGTAGCTACTGCTCCTGCACCGCTTTAGCCGTTGTGCATGATGTTGAAATGTTAAATTGGCTTCGTAGTGCGCCCATAAGCATATTGTCTACCATCAATTTTCCTATTCTTCAATTCTTTATTATTTATAAGTGTAAAGTTTATTAAGTTTTTTAAGTTCATTAATGTTATACATACTGTGTTTTCCTAATAAAATATATCAGTCTGACTTGACTGAATAGAAAACATGTTTTAAAACAATGTTGTAGGTATATAAATGTTATATAACATTGTTTTAAAACATCTTTCAAATAATATGGACACTGAATGTTATTAAACATGTTATATTATAATAACATGTTATTGATGTATACAATGTAATACAGGATGGTAATGACGTAATGTTAAAATATTAAACCATGAATATTATAGTTATACCTACCAAAAATCAGTTAAATCCAGCGAACGGTTTAGCTACAAATAAATGATTTTCGTTTTCATGACTTCGAACCTACTTCGAATACTTACCTATTTTGTGAATAAACGAACATCTGACTAGGCTAGTGTGGTTATGCCTTTACAGGGACAAGGACACTCAAAATGAAAAGGAAAGTATTTTTGTCTCTTTCTTCTCTATTTACTAGGAAATAAAGTCGGAAAGACCGCCGACGAAATCTTTTTGACTTCGCCGCTTTGCGTAAGGTAACCATGCGTTAAAAATTGAATGGACATGCCTATTTTATTTGGTATGCATTTGGACAAGGGCGTCGCCAACCGATGGCGCAGGGGGTCGAGGGACAGGGGGACAGTTGACTTCACCTACTACAACATGCTTTTCTCATTCTCTATGAATGAGAAAAGTAGGTATGCATTGTAAGTAAAGTCGACAGCACATGAAACTTTTCACTTGTACTACGGAGCCTTACATCTACAGCGATTGTAATAACAACAGTATATTAGTAGTATATACAATATCCGGTTGACCGAGCGGATTTTTTTTTAGTTTTTGTAACTCTCTCAATTTGCATTCTCTAGGGGGGGCAGCTGCCCCTCCCTGCCCCCCCTCCCCCCCTTTGTGACGCCCTTGCATTTGGAGTAGATATTTTATACAGGAATAACAAACACAAAGATAATTTTATTTCTTCCTTATTTCTACACAAATTTTAATTTTATAATAGTAGTTTAATCATTATTTTATCAAATCAAATTAAAAATTATCACTTAGAGGCTAAAACTTTATCGCCGGAATGCTCATATTCTTTCTGCTCTATACGGTATACTATTTAATCCATCGACTCCAGCCTATCTAAAGGAAAATTTTGAATTTACCTGCCTTACCCATAATCTCTCCTTGCGTTCTAGCAGTAACCTCGCTCTTTCTTCTCTTCCTCACTCGACTATATTCTTCAAACGATCCTTTTCGGTGCATGCGGTCAAACTGTGGAATGCACTACCAGTGACCATTCGCAAGGCCCAAACTCTTGAGTCATTCAAATTTCAAGTTAAGAAACATTATCTTGAAAATTCTAATTCTATTTCGCTACTTTAAATCTTCATAGCTTTCATTGTGTGTACGTATATGTGTTATATATATATATATATCTCTATTATATTAATACGTGAAGCGAAAATTTTCGGTACAAAATACCGAAAAACGCGTGGACGTAGGAATTTGAAATT
>DVQY01000014.1:0-11500 GCA_018232025.1 Ernsta colotes
ATTTAACGACTAAGGGCATAGGGCGTACCTACATACATTTATAGATTTATCGGTTTTCATACTGTTACCAAAAATTTCTAAAATGATAAAACCCACTCTAATAAAAAAAAAAATACATTTCAGCAAACTAAGAACATCTTTTGTCTAAAATTTTTCTTTGGCTGAAAATTCTGCGAAAATTTTCGTAAAAACGTAGGTTATAGGTAGGTACTCTTAAATTCGTCTGCGAGTTATTTTAACTAAATTAAAAGTCTGTTTTACTATCTGCAAATAATGTCCCAAATAGAATATTACCACCTACCAGTTAAAGTGACAGCTTACAAATCATACTTGAAGATTGAAATATCAATGGGTGAGAGACAGAATTTGGGGGTAAAAACTATAAAAATTCGTGGTGATACTTACGTAATTTACTCGTAGCACCCACTCGTTTGGGGCAATGTGGCAACAACTCGTAGATATAGACTCTTGAGGCTATGCGACAATAACTATTTTCACTACAAAAAATAACTAACACAAATGAAACGCGCCCTAACACCCAAAAGCGCTATTATGTAAACATTTCAGAAGTTAAAATCCATTAGATGAAGACGCGTCTTGCAGACGGACTGACGGACAAACAAATACGATTAGTTGTTGTGATGAGATATACTTCGAGTGATGCTGCTGACTGTACCTACTTACATACATTTTTTTTATAGTTACAGCCTAGCAAACAGGCAGGCGGGCCACCTGATGGTAAGTAGTCACCGCCGCCTATGTACATGAGCAACACCAGAGGGGTTGCCAATGCGTTGCCGGCTTGTCCTTCCCCCATATAGGGGGGGTGGAGGAACTTGATTAGATATGCATTGTTTTGTAAAAGTACCTATGTTATGTGTTGTTATTAGGTACTTAGGTATAGAAAAAGCGGAGACTGAAAATTGGTAAAATAAAGTAGAAAAAAAATATTTGCAAAATTTGAGGGACAGGAGATAGGTATATGGCCAGGAGAAAGAAAATTAAGGCATTTTTAATTTTGATCCAGTAGATAAGTACCTACCTATACTACTTATACTTAAATTTTTGTCCCACGGACTGCTCAGTCGCTACTGCTTTTTAGTCGCTGAAGTAGCTAGAAAAATCGTGTATTCTACAGTTTGTGCATATTTCCGAGTAAAATTACAAGACTCCTGCAGTCTAAAAGAGAGTAATGAGAATTAACATAATTTTTCCTGTAAGCGCAGTACCCATATATAATCTCCATCGTTACCGTCATCGTCAACTCATCGCTGTTTTGCCGATGGGTAGATCTCCTACCAAACAGGAGAAGGACTTAGCCAGGTGATGCAATTAGTCAGGAAATAGACAGGACGCTACCCACCTTTGTCAGTGTAGAAGATAAGTACCTACCTACCTTAGTTTGCTTTAGATTTAGAACAATATGACATTTATAAATAAACATTGTTTCTACCTATTTGTACTAGGTAGGTATTTGCACTAAGAATTTACACAGTTCCTGTTTGTTATCAGACCTACAGCATTTTCGTTTACCTTTTACCATGTAAGTAAAGCATAGGTAGGTACTTACCTGTGTAGGTAGGTATTTTTTTCAACTTTAGAGCAATCAAACAAATTTAGTAATCGTCGAAATGATAACTAACTGTACAGTAATAAATCACAGTTGAGTTATTTTAGTGGTCATAACAATGGGCTAATATAATTTGCTACTAGTAGTAATAATGAGTATTACTACTAGGAAACGTTGGCACATGGCCTATTTGTTTGATTTACAACGTTGTTAATGTAACGGTAACGTATTATGAATTTATTTTGAAATTCGAATAGCAAGAAAATTTTGTCAAGTACCTAGCAACCTACCTACCTACCTTAACGAATTTTTTAGCTAAGGCTTCTATAGCTTCTCATGGTGGTGAAAAAGACTTTTCGTATAAAACCCAGTAGGTACAAGCCTGTCTCAAATAATACCTAGATAGATACCTACTTACGATTAAAGTCACACACACACTTTTATCTTCTTACCAATCCCAAAAACACTGCACAGAATATAAAAATACTTATCACCGCCATCATTAGCCTATCATTATCGACGTTGTCAAATAAACCACGCACATCACTAGCCGTTAGTGCCTCTGTCTGGAGATCAAAGAGGCCGCCGCTTTGACGCGCCGCCGCCACCGCGGCACGGACGCACGAAAAAACGTTTACGTTAATTTAAGCCCATTTTTTACGCCAACCCATTTGTTATCGTGGCAGTTAATTGGCCTATAAGTTATGTTATGAACTAGCGTGTCAGTCATAGCAAGTTGTTTGAATGTAAAAAAAGAAAAGAATAATCCTTTAATGTATGTTCCTACGAGTAGGTAGGTACCTACGTACCTAAAAATAGTAAGGTCAATTTGCAGAGTAAATTAGGTGTGTAGAATCATATTTGTAGAATAACAAAAAAGAGACCCTTTTATTTTAATATACGTTACACAAATTTTACCAACATCAATATTATTTGCCCATTTCTATGGGAAAATTAAAAGAATAATTTACAACGTAACAGCCAAACGAAAAAATACGTGACTAGAAATTATCCTTATACGGCAGGAAGCCTGTCGATTAACACTTTTTTGTATTGTGTTAATAGAGCGTGTTTGTGTTAATAAACAACAGTCCAAATGACTAAGATTATGAATTATGATTCATTTAAAAAAGACTTCAAAGTAGTTAAAACATTCACCGTATGTAGGTAACTCATTATCATACAAATGAAGTCCATTAAACCTACACACGGGTGTTCTCAAACTTAATATAATATTATCTTTTATTAATAAAGATGAAGATGACATAGAAATTAAAAAATAATAGCATTCGACTATTCGAATAAATTCATAGATTAATAACGACAATAATCATAATGAGCACGCAATAAAACGTAAATAATGCGCATATTGCTATTCTCGTGATGAAATCTCACTAAAAAAACATGGCAGTAAATTAAACATGATGAAATTTAAATAGTTACCGCTAAATAAAGTAATCGAACACCTCGGCATACAAATTTGCCATTAAAAAGCTATAAAACGGACAGCCGGAAACGGGTTGTTATCTCTTATAATTTTGTAAATGTTAATGTTTGTAAATGATTTGAAATTTCGAATAATGTTTTTATAATAATCTACGCTTGTCTGGCAGTCTTGCTTATTCATTTTCGCTTGCCTTAGGCCAAATTAAAACATTTTTGAAAGGAGAAAATGACTAAAATTGAGCACAAAATAAACATTTCTTTGTTGTTGTGAATAATTGCCCCAAACTCATTAAAAAAATTCAAACACAGATTTATACAATTCATTTTTCTTAACGGGACATGTTAACAGAATTAACATGCTAATGTTAACATTTAACAAAATTAAAACGTTAAAAAATTAACACTATCCGAATTATTATGGTAATGTTGCTCTGCAATTTTGTTGGAAATGACTTTCGCTTAGGAAAGCCGAGTCGTTTCTAAATATGTAATAGATTCTAGGTGAATTGAAAAATATTATTTCTCTTTCTTAGATGAATGGTTTACTTTTATCTTTATAATTTATATCTATTTGTAGGGTTGCTCATGTCAATATTTGACGCTCTACAACTCGCTGTCAGCAGACGAGAAATCTACCTAAGGATATCTGATATCACAAAAGAGGGAGAGAGAAAATCTACTTGTCTGGCTCATCCGTGACTGATACATACATATCATCACGTCTTGCAACGGGGAAGAGAGACAATCTTGCTATGGCAGGTGGAAGAAGATTGTCTCTCTCTCTATCCCGATGAAGATCATAATCTTGACATACCACTTTCGCTTCTTCCACTTTCATCAACCTTTTCATGCACGTACGATGGTTTAGAGTACTCTTAACCAGGCCTTTTTCAGAACGTCCCCGATTTGATCACGGAACGTTCGCCTAGTTCCTCCTCTTCTAAATATCTCATCTCATCTAGATTCAGCTCAGTTTTGGTCAAAACATGAGCCAACCTCGCCTTCAAAATGATCTCGTAAATTACGAGACAGTAGACATGTCTGGTTAAGTTCCTCAATCATGTCACAGTAAGTCACAATCTCTATAAATAACATTCGGCTAGCCGCTAGACAATGAGACATTGTCTGGTGATGCATGATTCATTTCAATTAAACCCTTGGCAAGTAAAAATGACAGTCGTCGTCACATGAAAAATTTAAAGACAAATCATATTACGTTAAACCGACATAATATATTTTAGACCTTATTGATTGAAAATACTATCGATAAAGGTCTGTTGCTCAAAGAGTTAACTTAGATTGTAGAAACTCAATCAATCGCGTTTTAAAAATTTAAATAGTATTTATTAATGTGCCTGTAAGAATGACTTTTATGTTAAATTTTTAATCATCAACTTTAAGCAATCCCAAAAGAGCTAATAGTATAGTTAGAAAGGGAGACAGTAGATACCTACTACTGAATACCTATTGACTGACTTAAAATAATCTCAAAATATCGATAACGGCATTTACCGGCAATAGTTATGTTTGAATGGAACTAGGTAAAGGAAAGCGATGAACTTTCAATTCATTACACAAAACATTTTCATTTTCAATACAAGAGAAACTTGAAAACGGCGCAAATCAAGATGAAGGGACTGTTAACGAAGCAGTAAAATCCCAATCAATACGACCCATGTACTTAATTGCAACAGCAAGTACTCACACAGACAATCCGGTTAATTGCATTCCACATAACTCACGGCAACTACACGATCATAACATTAATATGAAAGATGATAACGTTGGTGATATTAAGGCGTCAACAAATGGCGCGTCTAGCCCGCACATCGGTCATAATATTTCAACGCTAGCAAATGCACCGCGGCCCGTGATGTATGGTGACAGACGGACAGATAAATTGCTTATAATTTATTACAGTGGAAGCCGTACCTAATTATGGGTTTTGCAAAGTTGACTCACGCAGCCAGCGCCGAGAAAAATGATTTGTGGTTATTATCTGTACGGTCTATTATGAAAGCTCGATTTCGCTTGGGGCGATGAAATAATTACGGCGAAGACGGCGGTGCTCGGTTGCGATCTGTCATTTCCACACGCGAGCATTAAGTGCCTGCTATTCAACTTATAGATTTAATTCTATACCCTGGTCTGTTGTTAAAAAGACATTTCAGCTCCCCTTACTTCGCTTATAATAGAACTCTCGCAATCACTTAGCTTGTTTTATGATTATCTTTGGATGGAAATCATATTTATGTTTACGGTCTACGAGTATGATGCTATAAGCATCTTTTATTAGCGAATGGTCAGTTTTCATCATATTGTCTTAGTCATAAACAGGGAAATTATATTATTATGTCAGAATTAATTTTATGTCAGAATTTATGACTCATTATGATAGAGCGCGCTATATCCATACAGTTATAATAATTGATATTTTTATTGCCATCGCATAAAATGATTTAAATTTTCATAATTTACAGTTGTGATTCATTACAGTGTAATTAATCAAGCTAAAATTGATATAAAGTTTTAGTTGTTATTGGACGATTTCATTTGTTAAGCTTTCCTAATAATATGTGACTTGCTGGTTCCTGATGAGACTGATTACCTTCTAGCTTAGTACCAATACTTAATGCTTATTTTATCGATCACTAAAGCCTTAAATGTACATTGGTGTAGTTGAAATAATCACATTGTTTTCTGTTCGGCCACTGATTATACAGACATTCTCAATAATAACCGACCACTAAACTGTCATTCTGGTCTCTATGGCCGACGTCGAATAATTCGATCATAATACTCAACTTTTACGATCAATAAAGCTTCGTATTCTAATACCACTTCGCTAAATAGAAAGCTATTAATTTTATGTTCCTTCTAATTCAATTTAATGTGAAAGAGATCTATTTTCATAGTTTCTTTAAGATTTACGTAGCGATAGTCTTTTAATGTTTCCTACATACAAAGTTGTTTTAATTAAATTTCATTGCCCACCAATATATGTAAATTCCCGATAATGTGAGTGAACAAAAACAAGTTGTTTAAATTAAATATTTACGTATATTTTTTCCACTTTATGTCCTTTGTAACAACAAATTTATGTCAACAGATATCGATTGCAGATATTACGATGTCCTTTACAAGAATCTAGTACACGCAATTATCATTTCTCATCATGTTCTTTTACAATATATTTTACCTCTGATAGCTATCTCAATGAGTGTTCGAGGAAAAACACAGTGCCTTAATGCAAGCTTTTATATGTAAATTTAAAATTATAGTGTGTCCGATACTCTTGAGATCTAATCTGTTTAAAAATGGAAAGTCGATATAGAATAAAATGAAAATTAATGACGGTAACATTTACGAGTATTTTCCAAAAAATTCTTACCCTTTAAAGAACAAACAATGAATTTTCAGCATTGAGATATGTGACAATTGCATGGATAGCCAAAACACTAAAACATGTCAATTAAAAAAATACAAACACAATTAACAATCCTCACTAATTTGCAACAACTTAAATTAGAAACTATTTTAATTACATACTATAGTTTTGGTACATAAAAATTTTGTTAGACTAACTACAAATAAGATCCGCGCTCGCGGGACCAAGCGTAGAGGCGAGCTTGTTCAGTGCACTAAAACACTATGAATATTAGAAGTTAGAGATCACAGCTGTCGTGCCCCTTAGGGCGTCACGTCCGTCGATGATATGAGCCGACACAGAACTAAAAGAACACTAAACTATATGTACACATTCTTCAGTTCCGATTGTCTTTTTGGCATGGGCGTTAGTGCTCGGCGCCCCCCTTCTTATGTGCGTGGAGCGCCGATGGTCCTCAAGGGTGGAGAGGCCGCGGTCCGAACAGCGGGTATGAGGGGAAGTACGCTGCAAGCGATGGATGAGGCGGCAGCGGGAACGGTAGCGGTGGTGACGACACCAGGTGAGATGGCTTGCTGTACGGATGGAACCGAGGCGTCAGCGGCGACAGTGGTGGCGTGGGATACGTCCTTTGCAGCAAAGGATGAGTCGCACTCAACATAGACAAGCTAGGGCTTGATTCCCCGCTCGCAGTGTGAGATCTCAAGTGCTGCAACAGCTCCTCAGATGTCCCAAATCTTTTGCCACAGTACGCAGAGTCTCCTGCCATCCAGCTGCACACAAATGGTAATTGCGAAGCCGCGGCCAGTGCAGCTAATTGAGCGTGAGCGTACGCTGCTGCAGCGGGATGTCCGCTTGGTAATGAGAAAGGCGTTTTGGCGTGATCGCACTGTGAGCATCCCGCTGGGCACACAGCAGACTTGAGCAAATGAGAGCTTAAAGAACATCCAGTGCAATAGGGATCTCTGCATATTCCCAAATCACTTCCAGGCGCTTTCATTCTTGCATACGCTAAGTATGGATTCAGTCCATTTTTCAACGCATGGTGTTGTGCTGCCATCAAACTACTAGTCATTAAATCCATCGGTAGAGGGAAACCGGTCGGTGGTATTCCGCCTAGGAACGCCGAGGAAGTTACAGGTACACTTGGTTTGAAGCTAGAATGTTCTTTGGTGTCTATGTTGGACGGTAAAGAGCTCGGAGTATAAGATAATTTAGATGCTGAACTTGAGGAATCCGAACTTGATTTAGCTGGTAAAGGTGAATGGAGAGGGCTAGACCTCTCATCAGATTTCTCAGAAGGCGTTTTGCGATGAGCTGGCGGTGGAGTTCTTTGGGACGAAGAACTTTGATTGCTGCTACAGCGCGCTTGAACTGGTGTAGTTGATGCGCTGCCCTTAGAGGAAGGCGTCTTCGAGTGCGCATTGACCGAAGAGGCTCTGTCTTCAGGCGTTCTAGTCTTTTCTCTCGCAGTGAGGCACGATTCGTAAGGCTTAAAGCTAGGCTTGTTGTCCATGTGTGCGGCTTTCTCTTCGTACTTCTTGCTAGCTTTCTCCGCAGCTGAGATGAGCTTCGGGTTGGGGGTGTCAGCACCGATCGCACTGCAGGTCTGTGCCAAAAGCGCGAGGGGGCTCTTTTTCGCGTCGAGCTGCAACAAAGAGAATGACTATGAAATGTCTGGTTGCGAGTGACGGCACAAAGGGGGCTAGCGGTTGGGGGTTGGAGGGAGGGAGTCCAATCACGCGGCCGACGCGCCATTATCCGCGCGTCTGGTAGCCGTCGGCCCCGCTTGACATTTCACTCCGCTCCCGCATGATGTAATCTCGCAGTGAAAAGGCCAATTTGTGCCGCTGAATTTGCGGCGCGCCCGGACTTGCCGCACTGTCACGTCTATTATCACGCCGGCGTTAGTCTGAATGACTGCTCGGGGGATGATTTTGTTTTATGTTTATTATGGCATTGTTCAGTGTTTGCGTGCGAATGGCACGCTTACAGAGATCGTTGAGTTGAATTTAAGAGCGTCTAGATAAGGGATGATTAAATTTCATTTGACGAATATGATTCTAATTGGAATTAATTGAAATTTATGCAGCAATAAGTAATACGTAAGGTCATAATTATTTTGCTCTATGAATTTTCGATATTTTATAGATAATATTAATACTAGGTGTTTTTTTGCTATCAACTTTAATTAGCTATCGTTTTTCCCGTAAGTTGCTTCAATTTTATTTATTAATTTCTTTTGCTCATTCTAATTGTTTAAGATTGTTTAAAAAAGGCAAAATTGTTTAAGAAATTCAACGACACATACTTATTTTTTATAAATATAAGTATTGATTTTGTTCTCATCGCATGTGATGTTTACCTGTAAGTGGTAGTGCATTAACATTTATATTACATTGTAGAAATAATTGTGTCCTGGATAATGTAACTACTGTTGGTGAACTTAATAAATAAATAATATGCTCTAATATGTCGATAGTTCGATACGATGCAAATTAATGAATGCATATAGAACGCAATGAGGATTCTTAGCATAATACATATTACACACACACACACACACACATACATTACACAGCGAAGTATACTCTATGAATACGGGGTAGTGAAAAGCTTCGCAATCATCGACACCTCGACCGTTTACGACCATTTTAAATTTCTCTCAATCCCGACGTAAAATTCAGAGCGTCTCTACTATTGGTTCTCGTATGTAAGTCAGTTGCCAAATTATAGTAAGTTTCACGATGGTAGCGCTACTATCAACTGCATATTTTGGAAAATGTTACAAATGGACCGTTTAAAAAGTGTTTTTCATGTCCTCTTAGAGTTTAAACATTTATAAACCTAAAGTAATAATTTTAATTTTTACTATTAAAATGTCCCCTTTTTGGCAAAACCGTAATAATAATTGTGTAAATGCACACACCTATGCGATAGCACGAACAATAAAAAATCTAATCTTATTGCAATTCTAAAGAAAGGACAAATTTGGAGCTTCCTTATTTCCTATTCTATTCATAACTCTGCAATTCGCAAACATTTCAATAGTAATCGTAGTAGAAAATCCCACTAATTCACAGTGAGATGATTTTTAAGAATCGTAGACACCAAGTAACTAAACAATGACAAAAATTAATAGTAGGGGATTCGAAATAGCCACGTGAGGTAAGAGTGGTAATTCAACTCTTGCGTTGCTAGAGGGAGCTATATGTGCGATGATTAAGTGCTGCGACGCGGTTCCGGGATTCCGGGATCGTACGGACGTCGGAAAAAGTATTGCACGGACGTAAAAATGAAACAAAAGATTAGACAAGAATTCTTTATTAAGTCACCGTTAGATTTATGTAGTTGCTGTGTATATTACGGACAGAGATTATTCGGTGATGATGAGCTGTCATCCAATAAAACAGTTGTAAGTAATGTTATTGATTTCTTTATTTGATTCGTTCGTTTGCTATTAACAATTTTCTATTGTATAAGATCTTGTTAAGACGATGTGGGTTAAGACAGTAATAAATTAATATAACCACCAGATAATAAAAAGTACAAGACGGAGTATAAACATATTAATTTGACTTTCATGCATATTCATTTCCGTGGAAAATCAAATCCAAGAGTGTTTCGATGGCTTGCTATACCACATCAAGTGCCATAAAATTAACTTTCATTAACAATAACTTTACTAACAATCCCCGTTTAGAGTATCTCACATTTCTGTACTGAGAATATCTTTTAATAACTTAGAATTTCCTGTGAACGAGCTCGCGACAGTCTAATCCTATTAAAAATATTGTCAGCATCCCTGCTCTCAAATTATAGGGATGCACGCGAAATATTTGCGGCGAATCGTGCTCTATTCGCGGGATTAAATTCAAGACAAGATTCTGGAATCTTAGTACGCACTACAGAGATTTGACGCCGCGTTTTTCAAATTCAACGTTTAATTTCTAAGTTTTAATAGCTTTTTTGTAGAAATTTTTAGGCTAACCCCGAAGAAAAAATGGAATATGATTGGTTGAGAATAATACCGTGACGTAAATAGCCCACCAACTCAGTTACACTTTCTAATGGACAATTGTAAAGATTCACAATTCAGTTACCGCCCACACAAGCCTTTTTTCTAGCCTTTTTAGAGTTACCTTTATTTAACATACAACTTTGTTGCTCTTCTTAATAACCAAGCAATCATCTTCTTTAAAATTCTTAATAGAGAGAAAAAAACGCCGCGTTTCTACAACCCATCGCATCTGAAACCAAATCCTTGGCTGACAACCGTCAACATTTGTCAGTGTCTCGCGACAAACGACAGCAATTAACATTCCCGACCATTGTTAGCGACGTTGGTCTGCGCTGCACCCATTGTGAGGTGTCCTTTGTGACGTGGCGCTTAGTTTATCCTGTAACCAGCTCCCAGCACCTAGTGTCATTAATCTGCTGTAATTATATATTATGACTGGCTCCGATAAATTTAATGTTATGTTAGTTACGGGGATTTGAACAGAGTGTGGTGAGGGTGATGAACGTGAAATTAGAGTTTTGAAAGTAACGTGCTAGAGTATGCTTTAGTCCTTCCTGTGATTGTGAGCTGTGAGCCCAGTAGACTTACAAAAATGAAGTTGCGAGTACGGGGTCAAAAATATTGAGAACTGCTGCAATCTCTTCGACGTGAAAATAGTGATAGGAAATATTGGAAAACAATGAGAAGTAAATGCAATTTAATATGAATGTTTTGGACTTTGAAACTAATATTTAAAGGATCTAGAGCTGCTTTCGAAAGAACTGGTAACGCTCCACGATTATTTAAAACCAAATCAAAGAAAACTTCCGAGAAAGCAACGAAAGTCAACGGATCCACATGAAGGTGTCTATAAA
Organism: Ernsta colotes; assembly: GCA_018232025.1. Taxonomy (NCBI): domain Eukaryota; kingdom Metazoa; phylum Arthropoda; class Insecta; order Lepidoptera; family Hesperiidae; genus Ernsta; species Ernsta colotes. The sequence continues at coordinate 11,277 of DVQY01000014.1, forward strand.
ATCCTGATCAGATTCTTCATAAAAATTTACAAATAGTGTAGTCATTTCCGATTTTAGCAATTACAGGAAATAAAAAATCACTAAATAATCACTAATAATATATTCCTAAAAGTTTATCATAAAAACTTGAAAGACATAATGTAAGTGCACCAACCCGCACTAAGCCAGCGTGGTGGACTATAGATTGGTACGGCCTAAATCCCTCTTATGTTTCAGAAGAGACC
>DVQY01000015.1:0-11370 GCA_018232025.1 Ernsta colotes
TTTATATTGTCCTCGGATAGGTTACCGTTCTTGTTTGGATTACTTAATTTTTCTCCTGAATGCTTATCAAACTTTTGTTTGCTCTTACGATTTTGACTTTTGTACTTATTTTTGTGACAAAATCGCTTTTGTAATCTTACATTTCCATTTTTGGTATCTGGATATCTGTATTTAGTTTTACTGTAATAGAACTTTAGGTTCATTGGTAATTTCAAACTATCATTAACGTCTTGTAAATTTTTGTTTCTTTCGCTAAAGTTAGTTCTTTGCTTGTATTTTTCTGTCTGCTGTTTGCTAGCAGCATTTTTGGTCAACTCTGTTAAGTTATTGGTTTTCACTGATGTTTTCAGTTGCTTATTTGATACCATGTTATTTTTGAGATCAAAATGTTGTATTGCAGGCAGTTCTATCATTGGAGCAGTTACTGACTGAACATCTATGTCATAATCTTTAAGGAATTTATCAAAATCATTCGTGCTCATTGGCAAAGGGGTGGCGTAGTATTGTTGTGGTAAAGTGTTGGTTTTAGCAAGTTTTTTAAACTGAAATATGACAATTAAAAATCAAGATAGTTTAGTTGAACAATATCTTGAAATATTAAATCATAAAACATCATTTGCTTTGTAACAATTGTACAAACTTTGTAACCCAGATGAACAAGTCACGATTCATCAAAGACTAAAAATCTTATTAATTTATGTGATCATTTTTCACATTTTATTACTTACCCCTAACTCACCGTTGTTATGATTTGTATAGTGCGGAGAATTCTTGGCTGTAAAGAAAGAAACAAACGTTATTCTACTTCATTCATAAAATAATTTCGGTATATAGTAGATTAGGTCTTTATCTTACAAATTATCTTGGGTTCATCTTTCTCTTCCAGAAAACTTAAGCTATCATCGTAAGCAAATATGGTGGTATCTAAAAAATAATGAGACATGCCCTCGGTTGAAGGGTTGTCCAAATCTGAAAAGTTTAAAAAGACTCCAGTCTGAAATGCTTTCAAATCTTTAGTACCTCATAAGAATGTAAGGAAATAAGGATTAAATTATAGCATCAGAATTGAAATAAAACACGATAAATTAGCAAGCATGGAAAATAAATTACATATATAAAAATACCTGCATTTGCTTTCTCCGAGTTTTGATGAACTTTAGATGACCTTATGTATCGAGTACTTTTTCCTTTGGGAATCTCTTTTTTATTTGAATATTCTCGATTACTGTTACTGTTTGAAGAATACTCTTTAGATTTTTCATCATATTTAACAGCAGCGTTATGCGTATTTAATAATTTTTCACTTTTATAATTTTCATGCTTAATATTGTCTTTATTTTCATCACTTCGTTCTTTGGCAAGCTCTTGATGGAAAATTGGCGATATGTCTTCATTGAGTATATCATTGTGCCATAAAAGAAGATCGTTAAAGTAATCAGGTACTGAGTAGACTTTTAACGTTTCCAGTTTTTTAACATCAGATTTAGAATTAGTAACAATAGCTTGAGGCGTTACGGATCTAGTGAGTCCTTGATTTGAAATTATCTGCGGATTTGCTTCCATAACATTGGGGTTTCCTTTCTCATGAACATGTGGTGTTTCACGTTTAATTTCTTTAGATTTTGCAATATTTTTATTACTTACATATTTTTTTACGGGACGTTCAGTGAATTGTCTAAATTTAGTTCTTAATGACAATTCGTTTGGCATTATTTTCATGAATTCATTGTTGAAGTATGGCAAAGGCGATGTAATTTCAGTTACTTTAGATTCCTCCAAATCGTTTTGTACATTATTATCTATAGTAACTGGCTTTACACTACCTACAGTTTCAGTAATTTTAGCGATCGGCTTAATTTTATGAATATTTACATTAAATATGTCATCGGATTCCAATTGATTTTCAGGTCCTTCTGCTAGCGTTTGAGTTTCTTGCTCGAGACTGAATTTCGTAGGTTGTGTACCGAACGGGGATTTAAAATCTGCAAATGGAATATTCTTTAAAATGTGATATTTTATATTAATGATTTATGTATAAAGCGAAATTTTCGAATATTTATAACTTACTTATAGACGTTGGATATTCCCTGCTTTCAAGTTTCTTGTTGTCTAACATATTGCTCAAATATCTTTCGTCATATTCACTGGAAACGGATGAAAATTGTTCTTCTGTTATATTAGGTAATTGTTTCAGGAGGTCATTTATATTAACTGTATGTCTGTATGTGGCAGGTTCAGAATATTCAGAATAATTGTATTCAAAAATGTTTTCGCTATTTGGCGGATCTTGACTCACAATAAAGATTTCTTTTAATTTCTTTAAAGGATTGAACCTTACGATTCGTTCTTCACGTTTTTCTTTATTCGGTTTGTTATTTTTACGAAGATGAAGTGCTTCCAGAAGACCATTGATTCTATGTTTATTATTTTTAAAACTATGTAGTTTCACTACCGCAGTTGGTTTGTTGATAAGATTAATATCTGCGAAACTACACTTTTGATTGGTAACAGCTGATTTCGGAAGTAGTCCAACATTACTAGCATTGGTTGTACAATATTCATTTTTTACGATACCCTTAGGCTTACTTGAGTTTCTATGATTTGATTTTCTCTTTTTTCTACTGATATTTTCACCATTAACATTGTTCTCCGCAGTATCTTCAAAATTATTCATTAGTACTTCATCATTCTTGCTATTAACTTTCACCAAGTTCTCAGAATGTTTTTCGTGATGGTTCCCTGAAGCTCTATGATAATTACTCTTTCTTTTTCTAAGAAGCTTACTTTCAGCCCTTAAGCTAACCACGTTGAAGTTAGTTGAATGTGTTTGTGGATGCAGTGTCACTGTTTGAGTTGAATGAAATTTTTTCGGTGTCTCCTTATCTATGAATACAAAGAAATGTTTCTTAAACCACGAGTCCTCTGACTTTGTCGTTATTTCCTGATCTTCTAGGGTTCCAGAGTCAACAAATCTTCGTCTTTTCTTTGTAGACTGTATATTGGGTATTTTTTCAAGAATATATTTTCCTATGTCGTCAACGTTATGGTGTTTGTGGGCTTGGTATCTAACTAAGTTGGAATATTTCTGGTCTTCTTGATCCTTGTTATTTTGAAAATTTAAGTAATACTTGTAACCGTTGACATAATCATTGTAAGATATTTTATTGCTGAGTCCTTCAAAGCTTGTATCTTCCGTAGTAACGTCGGTGGAGCTTTGGTCCTCATCTATCTCGTTTGGGTTTTCATAAGTATCAAAAAAGTCATCACCCATAACTTTTCTGTCGTTATAAATCTGATCTTGATCTTCTTTTAGATTGTTTTCATCTCTTTTCATATTAGTTTTTGTATGTTTATTTTTGACATGTCGCTGTGGAGGCATACTTTGAGTTGTTAACATCTTCCAGATATTATCTGCATGCGATTTGGCTAATAGTCGCTCATATAAAGAAATCATAGCATTGTCGTCTCCGACAACGGGTAAAACGAAGGATGAAGACGTTATTTCATTATTATTGCCGTGTCGTTTTCTCTTATTTGTAGTTTTTTTATTGGCCCCCAAATTTGAAGTAGATTTATATTTCAGTGTAACTGTGCTAGTTTTTCTATTAAACAAATCGGTAAATGTACTTTTAACTTGTTTAAGTTCTTCATTGAAATCATGAGTTAATTTACCCTTAACATTCTTGTAAGCTTTTTTAAATTCACACTGCAGCTTATCTTCTATTCCTTGAGCTATGATTAAAGTATCGTCTTTAATAGATCTGGCTGCGACAGGATGTGAATTAACATCACTATTGACAGAAGGTTGCTTTATATAATTGTTACCGGAATCCCTAAGTTTTGATCTATGTAATATAGTGTCTGCGTAATAGGTTGCTTCTGTGACTGTATTTGATATAAGATTAGTCACTGAAGGATTTTGTTCTGCGATAAACTTTAATTCTTTTTCTTTTATTTCAGATAGTAAAGCTTCAATTTGTGCAATTACAGATGTTCTAAAATCATCTTTTCCAAATAAATCTGTAGTTTCTTGATTATAGCTTTTAGTAGCAAGAAGTTCAATAAGTGGAGCATATGTAGTAGTTCCGTGTTCCATTCCATACAGATGTTTTAATTCAGTAACTTTATTTGTCAGTAATGATAAAGAAGTTGCTAAGCTGGTTTTGTCATTTATAGGTGAGTGTGTATTTGTTGAAAAAGACTTGGGATCAACCACAGTCGTAACATGTTTCGTTACGTCGATGGTTTTAATTTTATCTGTTCCACTCTTGTTAAGTTTATTCGTTTTTGAGAGTTCATACTTTTCAATTTGATTTTCGGTCGAAACATCCTTTTTTCTCCTTTCTAACTGTGAATAATCTGCTATTATGTCATTTATTACAGAATTCTTTTGCTTCACGTTTTCGTATTGTTCTGTTAAACAATTATTTTTACGTTCATGTTTATTTTTGTGATGAAACCTTCTCCAAAAATTGTGGTGTTTTGTTTTCTTTTTCGTCGTTTTCGTCTTCTTAGCCTTGTGATTGTGTTTTATTTTAGATTCTTGCTTTTCCGTCGTCGATTTTGGAATTGGTTTAGGCGTAGTGCTAACAAATTCGAGAAACTCATTTATATCTTTAAGTGCAAACCTGGTAACCTTTTTGTTCGCTTCATTATTTTCATGTCTTTTGTATTTATGATGAAATGTATCACGTCTTTTATTGTATATTGGTTTATAATCATCAACAATGTCTAGTCCATCTACACTATTACCAAATCCGTAGTCGTTGTCGATACTTTTATATATAGTGTGTCCTTTCACAAGCACCATTAGATTAAATAACCTGAAAATTGTAGCAGCAAATGTAATATCAAATTTATAAATGTGATCTAGAACTTGCTATTTATTGGCTTTTGGCTAATGTACTCATTTAGGGTCCATCCATACCCATGATAGTTACCTAACTATATACAACTTTAATAAAAGTTTTTTAATAATATATTGTAGGAGGTAGAAGGAGAGTAGAGGGGGAAATCCTATAAAAAGCGATGCCTCACCGGCATCGGGTTCACTTACTTTCCAACCGTCACAGAGATCACAAGTCTTGATGTTAGGGTGTTACTCAGTGCATTTAGTTTTGTTTTTTATTTGAGAGTGTTTCAAGTCATTTTGTTAGTTTTGTTAAAGGCAAATTATTTTTGGTTAGAAGTAAAATTCTCCTTTAGTTTTGTGAATGTTAAATTGTTTTCATATTTAAATCATCTTTGAATGTTATTTCTTTTTACCTTAATAAAAATTGTTTTTAAAAAAAACTCACTTCTGGTCAAATTTATAAGATCAGAAGTGGGATAGATCCCGACTTTGCCCACTTCAACCGTTTTAGTTTTGTTTGTCATTTATTTTAAGATTTGCCTTTAACGTGAGTGTTTTCGAGGTGTTTTGTGTGAGTGATTCTAAAGTGTTTTGTGTGAGTGTTTTCTAAGTGAATTGTGTAAGTGTTTGTCGGTATATGGTGAGTTATTTTTGTGAGTTATTCAGACAAACAATATTCCGATAAAATATTGGAATCTTTAGTTGTGTATGGTACGTATAGTGAAATATTTCTTCTTCTTTTCTTTTTTCATTCCACCCACATATTTGGCTTTTTAATTAGAATCGTTTTATTTTTCTTGTGTGTTGTAGAATTGTTTTATTTTCTTTACTATTGGTGAAACAATGTCTAATCACGAGCGTCATCGTAGTGGTAGCCGTCGCGATAGTCGTAATTTTCATCATGACCAGCACGACAGTCGCGATCGACGTAATAGTAGTCACCGTGATCGATCCCCTGATGAAAATACTAGGCTTAGACGCGAAATGGATGCAATGATGACTCGTCTTAGGGTGTTAGAAGATCAGGCCAGGGCTTCACCCATGGTACCGTGTTCAAGAGATGGTGATTTAATGATCTCGGAAAACACTCGTAATTCTTTGTCACGTCGTCAGCTGACTTCCGAATCACTGGCACGGGAAGTTTTACTATCATCGGGTCGTGACGAGGCGAGGGGTGCGCGTCGTTCGCCCACGTTTAGGCGGACGCGTGTGTTAGAATCTCCCAGTAATACTAGACGTATTGTTGTGTCACGTTCGAGGGATAGGTCTTTGTCGCCTAATTGTAGTAATCGCTTACGTTCCCGATCTAGATCACAGCTACGTAGTTCTGAGCTTGCACATAATAAAGCGAAAGCTACATCAATGCCGGAGTCTTCCACGATTACAGACCGTATTGTAGATGCCATTCGTTCAATTAATTATGCGGGTAGATCGGACCAACATTTTTACATCTCCAACTTTGACCCAAATTTACATAATTTTGATGATTGGTGTACTGAAGTTGATCGAGCAAAGTCTCTTAATAATTGGAGTGAGTATGAATGTCTTGCACGTATTGGGAACTGTTTAAAAGGTGATGCGCGATTGTGGATTAATGAATGGGTGTCGAGTGATCGTACTTGGAGTAATTTTAAAAAAAGAGTTTAGACCGTTGTGTCCAAAGACTGTCGACATTGCGAATATATTAGCCGAGGTAATCAATTCAAATTCTGATAACTACCCTACATATGCCGAATATGCGCGTCGTTCATTACTTCGTTTACGGATAGTACGGGGACTGAGTGAGGAGTTAATTTCGGCAATAATTATACGCGGTATTACTGACCCCCATATTAGGGCTTCGGCTACTAATGCCAAATTATTACCAAATGAGTTAATTGAATTTTTCTCTATTTATGTTAAACCAGTTACCAATACAAAGAACTTATCATCTCGTTCTATTCCATTCAATGGTGTCAAGGGTAGGCCAACCAGGGATTTATTGCGAAAATGGGGTGGTAGTGATATTAAGTGTTTCTCGTGTGGTCGGTTGGGACATAAGCAGGCTTCATGTACTAATCCTTCTAAAGTTGAGCGCGGATTATTAGGCACTCCACACACCACGACTTCAAAGCCAAGTTTTGTTCCAACTAGCTCTGAACCATGCTCGTTTTGTAAAAAACCGGGTCATAAAGTTGAGACTTGTTTTGCCAAACAAAGGTCTGAAACGGCAAACAAGGAGAAAATTAATTTCTGTAATGTTAAGGTTACATCCACTAATAGTGACGTTATAGTAGCTGTCCTCCAGGACGTACCAGTAGATGTTTTGATTGATAGTGGGTCAACAATATCGTTAATTTCAACTTCTTTGGTAAAACACTTTAGTTGTTCACGTAAACCGGCTTTTCGAATTTTGAAGGGATTAGGTAGTCAGGAAGTAGAAAGTACCTCTTATGTAACTTTGCCTATAGAGTTTGATGGTCTGACTCTTGATGTAGACCTATTCGTAGTTTCAGCAAGTTACATGAACACTCCCGTTATAATAGGTACTGACGTTTTAAATAGGCCGGGTGTAAGATATGTTAGGACGAAGGACTATCAGCGGTTAACAAGGGATGATAACAAATCAAATAGGGTGTTGACTGTCCAATCTGAGGTTTCAATTCCAATCAATACACCTCTTGTTGGCGATCACTTAAAAAGTTTGTTAGAGATTATTGATCAGTTTTCAAAGTATTTTATTTCGGGTACCGCGACATCAACGGTCAACACAGGGTGCATGTCAATTAAACTTAACTCCACCACTCCTGTTAACTATCGACCATACCGACTCTCTCTTGCGGAGACTTTACGTGTTCGCGAAATTATTAAAGACCTATTAGATAAGGGCATCATTGAAGAATCCGATTCAGAGTACGCTAGTCCCATCTTGCTCGTTAAAAAGAAAGATGGATCGGATAGAATGTGTGTCGATTTTCGTAAGCTTAATGATGTAACTATAAAAGACCGATTGCCACTACCGCGTATCGACGATCACATAGACCGCCTGGGACACAGTAAGTACTTTACCAGTCTGGATATGGCTACTGGGTTCCATCAGATCCCATTAGACCAAGATTCAGTGCCGCTTACGGGATTTGTTACGCCTGAGGGACATTATCAATATTTGAAAATGCCCTACGGTTTGGCAAATGCTCCCGTTGTTTATCAGCGAATTATAACTAAAACGCTTCGCGAGTTTATTGAATCCGGCGATATTCTCGTCTACATTGACGACGTCCTTATATTAAGTAAAACCATTGAACAAGGGCTTACTTTGCTTCGTAAGGTTTTAGAAACTTTGACACATGCTGGTTTTTCAATCAACTTGAAGAAGTGTTCATTTTTAGCAACTCAAATAGAGTATTTGGGACGGACAATAAGTGAAAATCAGGTTAGGCCGAGTCATGAGAAGGTTAAAGCTTTGATTGACTCAGCCGAACCACAGAATGTTAAACAAGTCCGGCAGTTCATGGGCCTAGCCAGTTATTTTCGACGTTATATTGCCGACTTTGCTCAAAAAACCGCGTGTATAGCATCATTGACGAAAAAGGGTGTCAATTTTAATTGGGGAAAAGAACAACAGGCCGCTCGACAGTACATTCTAGAATGTCTGACTAGCGAGCCGGTATTGGCGATTTTTGATCCTTCATTGCCGATAGAGGTCCATACAGACGCGAGCTCTATTGGTTATGGGGCTGTCCTATTGCAGGTACATGAGGGTAATCGTAAGCGAGTGGTATCTTATTTCAGCAGGCTCACTCAGGGAGCTGAGAGCAGATACCATTCGTATGAGCTTGAGACACTCGCTGTGGTCAAGGCTCTGCAGCACTTTAGGCATTATCTTGTTGGAGTGCGCTTTACAGTAGTCACTGATTGTAATGCTTTAAAACTTACACAGCGCAAAAAAGATTTACTGCCTAGGGTGGCTCGATGGTGGGTATACTTGCAGGATTTCGATTTCTCCTTAGACTATCGTAAGGGCTCCCTTTTATCACATGCTGATTACTTGAGTCGCAATCCTGTCAATCTGGTCTCCGTTCAGAAACCCCTCAACTGGGCTCAGCTTGCTCAGGCTTCCGACGAAGAAACTAGGTCACTTATGCAGAAATTGTCTGACGGACAATTAGATTCATCCCATTACGTTGTCAAAAAAGACCTTCTGTATTACAAGTATACACCTACTGGTGAAGATCCAAAATTGCTCTGCTTCATCCCCAAGGGCCATAGACTTAGCCTTTTACGTATTTTTCATGATGAACATGATCATCCTAGTGCAGAGAAGACGGTTGACCTAATTATGAAGCATTTTTGGTTTCCGGGGTTGAGATCTTTTGTCTCTAAGTACATAACTCACTGTTTAGTCTGTCTTTCTCACAAAAAAGTCGCCCGTGCTCCTCTTCAGCCCATTCACTCTTGGGAAAAACCAGATGAACCTTTTCAAACAGTCCATATGGACGCTCTGGGTCCTTTACCTGAAGCTGACGGGTATCGTTATGTACTCATTATCATTGACGCATTTTCCAAATTTTGTCTTTTATACCCTATGTGTCGTCAGGACACTGATGAATTGAAGCGTCATTTTACTAACTTTATTTCATTATTTGGTACGCCTAAGTTAATTGTAGCTGATAGGGGTCGCATGTTTCAAAGTACTGATTTTTTCAATTGGGTTAGGGATATGGGTTGTGAAATGCACCTGATAACACCCGAAATGCATCAGTCTAACGGACAAGTGGAGCGCTACTGTCGAACAATACTCAATATGGTTCGTATCGAGTGTAATCACCGGCAGCAGAGGTGGCCTAGTGTCATGTGGAAGTTGCAGTTGGTTCTAAACATTACCAAGCATAGAACGACACAACACTCTGCTCTCGGTCTACTGATTGGGATCGATGCCGCAACACCACTCATTCGAAGCCTGATTCGAGATGTGGCTATTGAAGGTTCCAGTCCAAATAGGGAAGCTCTCCGTGAAATGCGTCGGCAGAGGGCATCTGAACGTCTTCAATCAAATCGAGAACGTCAGGACGCCTATGTCAACCAGGGTCGCAAGGATCCTCGTGGTTTCGAACTCAATTCTCAAGTTTTTGTTAGAAAACAGGCACAATCTACTGGGAAACTTGACTCCTGCATGCGAGGCCCGTATCGTGTGGTGAGAGTACTACCACATGGTCGCTACGAGCTTGAACTTGTAGTTGGCTCGTATGGAAAGTCCACGCAAGCGGCTGCGGAATACATGATTCCGTGGCGAGGCGAATGGACTCCCGATGTGTGTGCCGAGTTTTTTATCGGTGAGTTTTTGAAATTATTTATTTTAGCACATTGATATTTTACAAACTTATTGAATTCGATGTTTTAAAAAAAAAACGTGTCATAACGAAATTGTACGTATCTGTTTTTAGTGAAAAAGTACGTACCTATGTTTGTAAAATGTTATTTTTGTTTGGGGTAAATGCAGTCAAGGGAAGTTTTATCTTGCACTCAGTATAGCCTGTCTCGGATGTCCTCGTACTCAGGTGGGTTGTGCTGGTTGACGGATACACTTCAAGTGAGGTATGGTTTCATGTTATTGGATGCTGTCTTGGAGTCGCTCAGACATGCGATCCTAGTATATGGGACCTGCTGTAAGCATATTTGTGTTGTTGATGTGCTCGGATACTGTATTGGAGTAGCTCATATAGTTATCCTGGAGCTTTAGTACATGCAGGGTTGTGTCCCTCCGATGTACTGTTGTGAACCTAGTGTGTCACAATGCATGTGTGACAACTTTGTGTTGTGTGTTTAATTGGGTTGAGTTGAAGCATTCCTTTATGTGGGACCGAATCACACACGCAAAGCTATGTCTCACGTAAGCCCTCGTAGACCTCTAACGAGTCGTGAGAGGCGCTCCCCCGACGGGAACCGCCCCGGGTGATCGGTACATATATTGGATTGTTTCACACTCTATACTTTCGGAATATGCTGTGTCTAATGTATTGAAAGTGATAAATAGATTTTTGTCGAACTAAATTGTTGTAAACATTCTGTGGACACAGCACATTCTATTATTGTGACATTTATTTAATTGGGCATAATTCTCGGTTGTTGTTATGTCTTACACAGATGCAGAGAACGAGGAGGTGGAGACAATTGCGACTGACGCTACACAGCCTATTGGAATGCTATCGTCCAGTGGCGCTAGCGTGCCCAGTACGTCAGGAACACAAAGGCGAACTGAAGAGCTCGCTGAGCCTCACAGCATTCCAGCAAATGACGACGGCCCTGAGGCCTCGTTACCAACCCTGGAAACTGATCTCCAGAGTTAGAGGAAGGAGTCCGAGGACGGTCTCCTGTCAGGAAAGGCCGTGTAGGAGGTAGAAGGAGAGTAGAGGGGGAAATCCTATAAAAAGCGATGCCTCACCGGCATCGGGTTCACTTACGTTCCAACCGTCACAGAGATCACAAGTCTTGATGTTAGGGTGTTACTCAGTGCATTTAGTTTTGTTTTTTATTTGAGA
>DVQY01000016.1:0-11344 GCA_018232025.1 Ernsta colotes
TCCCACTACTGGGCACGGGTCTCCTCTCAAACATGAGAGGGATTTAGGCCGTATAGTTCACCACGCTGGCCTAGTGCTAAAACAAAATTAATATTTTGCATTCAAAAGTGATTTTTATAACCATTTCTCGCATTTCTACAAGCAATAGAGTACGTACTTGCTGGCAATCTTTCTTTTTACTTAGTATTTTTAAACCCAAACCAAGCCTCATATCATAACACACTCTTAGTGGGCCCTGCGGCGGAAAGTATCCGAGTATTTCTGACAAAAAAATACCGGGAAAAAAATCAATCCCTCTTGTACGTTTTTTATTTGCGACTACCATTTTCTTTAGATATGAAAATATGTTTGTCTGTGTTGCTGTTGTTGTTGTTGTCTGTAGTAGTTGTTTTGAAGGAGTGTTTCCGTCAAAAGTGAAACTTGCAGCAGAACTAGAAACACTACAATAATACTACTTTATCACTGGTCTTTTGATCTAAAGGGAATAAGCCAGTATATCGGTATCCATTTTATTACCTTTAAACTTGCGCTGAGCTCTTCTATTTAAATTAAACTGTTGAAAATGCCAAGGGAAAGATGAGGAGGACGTCGAAGTCAGCCAAATATGCAACAGGCTACCCCACACGCGGTTTGCACTGATGGCCAGCGAGGGACAGATAATGATAACATATTATGTATGTATTGGTTTGCCAGAATTAGGCTCTACAAAGAATGAATAATAAAAATAAGTAGCCAGGCTTAAAATAGAACGAGTTCCGACTTATCAAACACAACAACAGCGAGCACGACGCAATAAATAAAATTGTATAAACAGTTTCACAGAAGAAACTGGAACGGAGTATCATTATACTGCTATCCGGACGTAAACAAGTCCGTAACAGTTGGGGAAATTTCAATAAATTTGTCAATATTGTAAAGCGTTAAAATATATCGGCGAATCTACTGGATTATGTTGTGCTGGTGGTGATTTAAAATTGACACAGTTGTTTTGACCATCAGATATTACGCTCATTAGTTTCTGGGGTGAAAAATAACTCCAAATACTTCTTAGCCAACATCCAAAAATATAACAATTGCTTTCAAATGAAGTCATTTGGTTCAACGTGTATTGTATTTGCAATTTTGTGCCCACCTTCAAGGTACTATAAGCCAATGAATGCGGGTCACTGAAAGAAACTAAAATCCTGGAAACTAAGAATGCTAGCTAAATTGAAAATTGTGAAATTGGCACTCCTTAAATAAAGGTATTAGATAAAGGGTATTATTGTCTGTTAAACACTGTTTATAATATTAAGCTTAGTTTTCTTTTATTCTTAGTTTTCTGTGATCCGCATTCATTGCTCTCGAGTACAGTTCCTATTATACATATATGTATGCTCTGCTCCCGGATAAAACACAAAATACGTATACTCGGCTCTTTCGAATTTTAAGGACACACTAGGAATCATAACATCGAAATATTTTAAATGCGAATACGAAGCAGCAGTCATGAATGCAGTGAAAACTATATATCCAAGTTCAAAGATAAGTGATTGTTATTACCAACTTCAAAAGGAAGTTTGAAAAAATTCAATGACTTTAATGTTTTACAAAGAATTTAAGAATAAGAATAAGAAATCTTTATTCGTGATTACAAAATTATTTTGAGAAACAGTGGCCTTTTCACCGCAAACACTTTAGAAGGGTGGCATCAATAAATTAATGTTTTGATTCCAAAACGACCAAGTTTGTTTAATTTTTGTCAAACATTGATAAAAGAATCAAAAAATGTCGAAGCACTCTGTCGAAGACACCTTTTTAAAGGACCACGAAAAAAATCTCCACCATAAAGAAATTTCATTTGATAAACGATATAAGTAAACGTTGGAAAGAAATGAAGTCTCCATAGAAGAATTCTTTATATCGTAATAACCACAATAATGGACATATTAAAATATTTTTTGTAAATTTCTCATAGGTTTTTTTGTGCTTTTTAGATATTATTTACTTATACGTTTAGTTCAGTGTTTTTTAATGGAATTGACGATAGAAAAGATAGATGACTCTTGAAATAATTTATAAATTAAAAAAAAAATTTTTCGTCCAGTAATGGACAGAAAAAATCTAGTGGTGGACACCCAATGTTGGACAACATCCAGTTTTAAACACCCATTTATGGACAGTAGGTAGCCAAGCTTGCAACGCAACAATAACAATATATGAAGAGGAAAATACTATATCTCATGAAAGTTTACACTTAGCTGAACCTGATGAGAAGAGCAATTTGGTCGAGCAAGCACTTTCGGAATCTATATTAAAAGTACAAATTGATTTGGGTCCTATCGCGAAAACGCCATGAAATGGTGTTAAAGACACGTTATATGGTGCGAGAAAAAGACCCTAAGAGTTCAAAAGACCACATATAAGTCTACAAAGGTTTGTTTTTTAAATTGGAGATAGTGATCCTAAAATTCTAGTGTTTGCAGATCCTTTGGTTTTCGAAAGTGTGCAAAACATTAAGCCCTATTTTGCAGATGGGACTTTCTTTGTCTTGCCGCGTCCATTCTTTCAACTATACACTATAGAGGGAGATGTAGGCAGTTATAACAAATGTACAACAAAACGTTGATAATACCATTATTCTTTGCCTTATTGCCCAATAAGGAGCAAATCACATTTTCCGAACATGAAATTGCTTACCATATCATAATACATAATATCATCATCAATAAATATCTCTTGACATCTTACACACGGTACAAGCTTGTGTTATGGTAATCAGATAATTTTAACTGTTAAACATGAATATATGTATAATATTAAATACATACATAAATAGATAGTTTACGCCCAGACACAAAACAAATATTCAAGTTCATCATACAAACATTTGTCCTGTGTGGGAATCGAACCCACGACCTTTGGTTCAGTTTGGATTCGCTACCACTAGATCAAACATGCATTATTACATCCATGTTAAGAAATAACCAAATTTACTATTTCATTTCAGATTATAACAGGTGATCTCATTCAAATAATCCAAGCTACTGTTTCAAGAATAGTTAAGAGAGTTTCCCACCTATTGTCTTTAAAAGTCAAAGAATTTATAAAGTTCCCGAGCAACCCTAGAACAACTAAGGAAAACTTTTATACCATTGCCCATTTTCCTAGCGTTATAGGTGTTATTGATGTGACACACCTTCCAATACAAAACCCAGGAGGACTGCACGCTGAAGTATATAGAAATAGATTTTATTTTTTTCATAAATGTTCAAATTACATGTGGGCCAGACTTAAAAATTTACGATATAGTCGCTAGTAGAAATCTGTCCATGACAACCGTATATTTCAGAAAAGTACCTTGAAACAAAAAATGGAAGAAGGCACAATGAAAATGGTAGCTTTTTTGCACTAAAACATAAATAAACTTAAATAAAGGTCGTGTCGTCCTGATCCTGCTACACTACCCAGATATCGGGCTTTGGGCAGCAGCTGGACGTTGCCATTCCAAACCCATACAAATAGGTATATAAATTGAATAGTTTTACCTTTTGGAAGTGATATTTATGACACTACACTCATTTTTTACACTAATTTTGATAAAGTAGATACGCGAGTTTTCGTAATGGCGTATTGAGTATAAACAAATTATGTTGTCAATATTGTCATGCAAATGTTAAAATACTGGAGTGAACTACGCCACAAGCAAATGAACCAATTACAGAGCTTTGTTCCATGTGTGCTTCACACTGTGTATTATCTTAACAAAGTAATACTTAAATATCGTTAATGAGGAGACTTGTTATTTGCAAGGAGCGTACCTACATGATATAGGTAAGCGTTCTTTGCACTGCAATACTTGGTTACATAGCCAACAATCGATGATGAATACGGGCCTTATTATAGGTGCGAGTATGCCCTTAGATCTTTTTAGGAAAATGTTGGAGATGCTATTCTATCCTGGTGCACTTTGTGATTTAAGGCTCATTATTATATTTTCGACTTCCTTGGGATCCGCATTAAATAGTACAAACGATGAATTATAAATATTGTTAATTATATTTCGAGATTGATTTGAAAAACTCGTGTTGTTAGCAAATATGTTATTGGCAAGTGTTTTCCCTATATGTAGTAGCAAAAAAGTGATTTATGTATTCAACAGACTCAATGGGGGTTGGTCTAATACCCAGTAGTTCAGTATTAGAAGATTTCTTTTTGTTTTTAAATGTGTATTTATATTTGTTATACTCTTAATTCGTATTCTAAAGAGTTTTAACATTTTTAATGATTTTGCTAATAAACTTGCATCACGTTTGTAATGCATTTTTAATTTTGATAATTTTAGGAATGGTCTGTAACTGAGGTATCCAAGACAGTTTCTGTATTATGAATCGCTTTCTTAAATTTAAATATGAAATGGTCTAGACAACTATTGTCTCTTGTTTGTATTATGTGACCTGGTAACAGTCCATGCATTGATAACATATTATTTATATAACTCACCCTTTTATTTAAGTCATTACAACGTTCATTTTCTTTGGCGATGAGATTAATAATGTTTATATCGCCTGTAATGATTATTATCGGTTTAAAAATTTCAACCCAATCGGTAACTGAGAAGTGGATCAAATTGAACGTGCAAGATTTGATTACAGACAAACAAATAAACATCGGGCCAGGTAAAAATATACACCTTGTTATAAAATATTGTTCCGTTCGTCTTCCCACAAAATCTCGAGCTTTGAATGTTTTTAAAAAAGTGGTGTTTTGCATTTCTGGTATTGTACGTAGTTGGTATTTCTACCAATTCGCAAAAGACCAGAAAACCTAGAGATAATGTTTTGCGTTTTTGGTGTTTTGCGTCTAAGCGTTACAAAATCCTTGGTTAATTTAAAACTTGTCTTTTAATAGTCTTTATTTATATGACTGTACCACACGCTTAAAAATTGACAGTTAAATTATGCTTATTTTTATTTCATATTTTATAAAGTTGGACTCTTGCGAAAACATGTATGAATGTTATTAGAGATGGAATCCTAAGAAAGTTCTACTCCTGTGAACAATGACGATCAATGCAATCCGTTTAATTCAAAAGGTTTCTCTTTCATTAATTTTCTTCATTTCCTATACACGGATCTCTTATCTTTTTCTTCTAGTATTCGCTTTCTTTCAGCTTTTTTTAACATGCTTTTTGGCTAAAGCTTAGGCTGTATGTATGTAATTAAATGATGTAAAATAACAGTTATATGTAGTACCTTTTTCTTTATTATTTTTCAAGTGCCTGACAGACATTTTCAGAATTGCATATAAAAAACATGACATTAAACAGAAAAACAACCTCTTGCATTATAACAGTGGCCAGTACCCTTACGCTGTGTAATACTAACTATGTAACGGAATCTTTGAGCACGATTTTTAGCTATCTCCAGAAGTCTAATCAATTCGAAACTTTACATAGGTATTAGGAGCCAATGACAATGCAATAATTTGTTAACAATTTACCATTAGCGTGTTTTTTAGTTTTTTTTTTAAACTATTAATTTTATTTATGTACTCTCTCCATTGATCACCAGTCACTTCAAAAGGTATCTTTTCTATAAGCTTTCGTTTTTTTCCTTTGGTTATATTGTCATCTTCCGGCCCGTGCAAATTCCTTTTGATAAAGGAGACGGAGGGTGAAGGAGTTGGCATAATACATTTCCCAATTTTAATCGGAGATTTTCGCTTTGCTGATGTGAAAATACATATTATCTTTCTGAGGATCTTTTATTATATTCGTATCATGACTCTTATCTTTTTCAATAGTTTTATGGGTCATATGGACCGGAATATTCTCATCAGCAGATTATACGAATGGAATTTTACTATTTTGATTTGAAAGTGTAATTTCACCTTGGCTGGTTCCAGGCTCGTTTTGCAGTAGTTGAGGTATGCAGTTCGAGTCTTTTCCATTTGATCTTCGCAACTGGGTGTTTGCATTGGAGTAAAATTTTGCGGAGTTTGAAAATAAATGATCTGGTTTTAGTTTGTCAGTAGGCATCATTTCTAATTCTAAAAGAGCAACTTTATTTATGCTAGCATCAGAAGTATTTTCGAAAGGTCACTCAAAAGTTAAGGTAAGATGTTTTGGGAACTCCTAATTTTTCGGCGGCTTTAGCTATGGTTTTACCATTGCCAAGGATTAGCCATGCTAGACATTCTAGTTCAGTGCCACCAAAATTTCTTAGACAACTTAAGCAGCATGTGGCCGAGCGTTGTCGTACTGAAAAATCACTTTGTCATGTTTTTTTGGCATATTGGGCGCGTTTAAGCTTTAATGTTCGACTCAATTGCATCACATGCTATTGATAACTTTCCGTAGTGATAGTTTCGTTAGGCTGAATTAGCTCATAGTAGATAATTCAAAAGTTGATCCCACCAGTTGCACAGCATTGTCTACTTGCCAAGAATAGATACTCGGTTTAAAACACTGGAACCAAATACTCGCATGTTTTTATTAATGGAGCATGCTCTCCATACGCTTCACGTAGTAGTCGATGCCATTTAGCTGCGCTTTTCTTCAAGTTGCATCAAAAAACCTCTGCTTCCGCAAATGTTTAGTTGGTACAAAAGTTGACATATTTGGAGCACAAACATGCATCTCGTTTACACTTAAACAAAATAAAACGTACTATGAGAGGAAAATAAAATAGTTATGTTTTAGTTTTAACATGAACACGCAAGTTATGCCATCTTTTGTAAACCTCAAAACTCCTCAAAACTTATTTGTACACCAAAATACCAAATATTTTATTATCACATTTCTCTTTCAGAGCCATCAAATATGTATAGGAATAGATAGTAATATCATTTTTACCACTCGCCATTTTTCCTCCCTCGATTCTTTGTTTCGTAACGAAATGACGACAATTTCGAATGCAAAGTTTTTACCATCCGCTATTTCTCCAAAGCGCTCCTACCATGTTAAGTTGTGGGAATAAAAAGCGGCTCCCGTGGATTTTCATATAAATTATATTAATAAAATTCGGCTAAAAATTACAATAACATACCTATTACAAACTAATAAATTTTTATGCGAAGGCCATTTCAACTATCATATGAAATCTCCACTGAAATCACAATTAACAAGATCTAACATCTTACTTCTTTTCCTTCAATAGACAATTCGTAGATACACAATAGGTATATAAATATACCCTGCCAGTACCTAATTCAACAGTGTTGACAGGAATATAACACAGGTACAAATTGTGAATTTCTTCCTTTGATGTAAGGTAGGTATTTTAATGTAAGCTGGAGAATTCTATTTCAAACAGTCTGTTGTAAGTTTTCGATAGCTGGAGGAACTAGGTAGTAGGTTTACCCTCCCGATCATGTCATATACTTGGTGTGGTGTAGTAGGTGTTTAGTTCTCTAGTAACTTCGAAGTATGGGTTCAAAACTAAAAAAATTCATACAAATAGGTAATGCGTTCAATGTATTTGGGCATCAAATTATGCTTTAAAAGGAGATCCATCCATAAGTCACATGTTTAGTTACATAGATAAGAGTATATTTCGTTAGTTGTTTGTTGTTATTGATGATTAGGTATGATATACCATATTATTATGGTGTACCATCTACAGTATTGCCATCTTCAATGTTTCTTACTTTGTCTGGTATTTGTATTTCATTTGTAGATGGAGCCGTTGATGGAAGAGAACGCCATCTTTATTGTTTAATTGCTTTTATTATTCCATTCATAGATGGAGCTAAAAGGTATCTAAGGTTACGACTATTTTACTTTCAATTGCACAGATGGGAGAGATGTCTCCCTCTGTGTTGAATTGTATCTATGTAAAGTAATTAGCGTCAAGAACGCTATCTTTATTTTACTAACAATCCCTGCGAGTAGGTTCATTACAAATTGACAAACTATCATCTGTGTCAGTTGGCATTAGTAACGCCATCTTTGTTTGAAATGTTCCTCATTCATTCAAATTGCTGAACTTCAAATTGCTGAGCTATTGCTACAGATGGCTGTAGATTAGTATCAGGGGGCTAGGGCTGCCAAATTAAAACTTACCTCTTCCGTCAGCTTCCTTATAGTCATTGGTTACAGTGCTGTAGGTATGGCCTGTATATTATTTTGTTTAAAAACACATAGATTATCTAGGTTTCAATCCAGGGCGGAAGTCTAAATCCTGGACACGGGACAAGACACCCAATTCCGGGACAATCCTTGATTTCCCGGACGTCTGGCAACCCTACAGGGATGAACTGACGTGGCAGTAAATGTCATTATCACACATTTGTATATCTATTCTTTAGCACTGGTGGAATAGAATGGCTATTATCGAGGCCCCCAGTAATTTAAAAATTGAGCTGTTTTAAAATTGCATAAGTAACTAGAGTAGGAGATTGTTGGATAATAAAGTTGGGTTCGATTAAAACATTCTTTCGAAAAAGAATTTTATTTAATTGTTTCACAACATTTAGGAACGTGATATCTATATAACAATGATAATTTTATAATTAAGCATTTTAATAAATATTTTTCTAATGTAAGCAATATTATATCGCAATTTTAATATATTTTAATATATAGAGTAAGTATATAGAGTTCTAAGACAGTTTATTACACTTATAATCAAAACCTATAGCATAGGATATTTGAAGAAATTCAAAATTCAGAAGTATTTGAAGAAATAAAAAAATAGTTTTTTTATAATCCAGTATCATCACTTTTATCGTATCGTTAATTTTTATGTTTAATTACAAGAGTAATAACGTACCTATATTGAAAATGACTAGAATCCTTCCAGTATTTATGTGGATATTCCTTTCATTTTCAATATAGGTACGTTATTACCCTTGTCATCAAACTTAACAATTATCAATATGATAAGTTTGAACCACAGACCCTTCCAGAACCACAGCTACACAGAGATATTAAGACCCTACATACGATTTTAGTTTTCAGTGGATTTGATACTAACTGAGAATCGTAAAATCCGAAATTACAAAACCGGTTCAAATAACGCTTAACACTCCTGAGCTTTTTCGGATACTTTATGTAGGTATATCAGTTAGTATGAAAACCGCTGAAACCGAAAAACGTATGGTAACGTAGGGTCTTAATCTAGAAGCTTATGCGATAAGAAAATAGGACTACACAGAGCACTAATGTCTTGACTTTAACTTTAAACTTTTTAAGCATTTTGTTTGAACCACTCTTAAAAAGTGTAATGGTAGATTTAATGGTGGTTTAAAAAATACTTTACCCTAATAACTAGCAAAGTATAAATATATACCTAACATTGTGGTACAGTTCACGCTAATCATATTTATTTAGATAGGTACATACTTATTAAAGTTCTCTACTAACCAATAGTAAGATGAAAAGCAATTCAAAAGGAGAAAACAAGAAATATGATAAATAGTAAATAAGTCATCATTAAATATTTTACATCAACAATCACCTACTTACTACTAAATACGCTTAACAAGCACATATAAACGGATTTGTTGAAAACACAGAACGACGTATATAAATTTAAATTGCAGCAGCTCCCGACCTCAATGGATGTAATAAACAGAAAACTTAAGCTGCGCTTACACGACAAAAAAAATTGCTCCATTCCGAGCAATTTCGGGCGATAAAATACCGAGCAATTTCACAAAATATTTTGCTTTGTTGTGTCGGAATCGCCCAGAATTGCTCCGAATTGCGCAATTTCTTTTGTCGTGTAAGTGAGTCACTTAGGGGTCTAGTAGGAAACATACACGATTATTTTACAACATAAGTTTGACATTTAGGACCTCATCTTGAGTAGGTACAAAAATTACTATTGAAAACGCGCACTGAACAATAATTCCAGCGAATAGTAATTTTTGCACTCAAAATATGCTCAAGATCACCTCAATCTTTAGTTGGTTTTATGAATATAGACCTAAATGTTAACAGAAAAAAACTCTATGTAGTATGATGAACCTAGTTATTAAATTTATTTAGTAATCAAACTTGACTAGATCAATGGATTTATTTGAAGTGAAACATTTTGTTGATTTATTTGACAAATTGAAAAAAAATCAATATCTAAAACTTGATACATAATGTTAGTATTTTTCATAAAATAATTACTTAATTAAATTTTTTAAGTTCCATTCTCAGACATTCTTTAATGCTCACTATATATTTGTTAAAACAAACACTACTAAAGAACTAAGAAGAAGTTCTTCATTATTAATATTTTAAGTTAGTAGATAAATTTTTTGATAGCGCAATAAAAAAAGGGATAACTACTAACTTAGGCTTCTGTTCTGACCTTAGGTATAACCTTAAATACAAGCTTCACAAAAATGTTCCAATAGTGTCTCATTTAATGAGTTATAACAAACATTTTACAACATATATATCTACTTACACTATTCTAAACAAGATGTAGTCAATGGAAAATCTGTTTAAATTAAAATTATCTACATCTCAAATAATTTCCTAAAGTAAATTTACCTTTAGGCATTTAACCAAACTTAGCAAATCTATGAGACCTTATGAAGTTGACTAAACTAAATTGTATTGTAATAAATAATAATTAAGTAGAGACAATTTTAACGGCAGACATTTTGTCATCCCACTACCGAACGCTCTCTTCTCAAATTCATGTAAACTGACATGTAATAATGTAAATAATTAAATGTAAGAAATAATAATGTGTAATGAGACACTTTAAAATTAACACTATTTATCAACAAAACTAACTTAATCATTTACAAGAAGTGCACACTACAAAATATTTCAATACATAAAGATTGAAAAGTTAAATGAATAGTAATATGAATCAGAGTCACTAAAAGACCTATAAATCTCGGATGCTAAGAATGCTTTTATTGAAATAAATTGTGTTTTGTAGACAACTAAATACTCCTAACGTGAGGTAATTAAAACTTATTACATTGTTTTTTTAAAACTATTTATTTTATTATGATAGCATTCTTGGTTGACAAGATTCAGAGGTTTCCTTAGGTGACCCACATTCATTGCTCTCGGGTATATTTACATTTCAAGCCAAGGGGTAGTTAGGAATAAAAAATTTTTTTATTATTTTTAAAAAAACATTACGCTGTGGAGGCCTGTACTTTATGCCGAGTACACCATCTATGAAGCTAGTATACATTCCGTTTGCTTAGCCCACACTAGCGTAATGATGCTTCCAATGCAAGACAAGCCATAACAATGCCATGAGGCCAATTGTTACCAGCAATTTTTAAGGGGTGCGCCAGCGTTCTGTCGAGTATGCCGTCAACTAGCCCTGCAGCGATGCCCTTAGGCTCATTTAGCCCCACGACTTGGCACAGTCTAACCGCTGAGCCGCTGGCGATAGCC
>DVQY01000017.1:0-11326 GCA_018232025.1 Ernsta colotes
TAGCTAAAAATCGTGCTCAAAGATTCCGTTACATAGTTACATACATACAGCCCAAGCTTATAAAAGCGTGTTGAAAAGTAAATTGATTTATGGATAAATATATTAGTTAATCGTTTACTATGTAAGTACGAGTACGATGAAATATCACAGCTTATGCAGTTAAATATCAGCGAGCAAAACCAACTGACCATTGTAATACGGATTTCAATACATTTTCAAAGGTATCATAAACCTGAATAACCTGATATTTAAAGAAAGCTGTCCTATTGATTGATATAGTTTTTATTAACTACAAAGTACCTATATAATTGTCATAGTGACAATACAATAGTGACAATACTATATACATAACGTATTACCTAAAATCTAAAGAGATTAAATCGTGATTCTCTCCTCTGCGTCTGTGAATGTGGTAACAGGCTGACGCACGCGGTAGTTGTGAGCGTGTAACGTCACCACACCATACGTCACGACTGCCTCGCCAAAACTCACATAACACATTGTAAATACAATGTGTAAAGTAGCATTCTGTGATAGAAAAATGTGATCTGACACTCATAGCTTTAGGTTCTAAACTTTCAGCATGGATAGGACCTGCTAAGAAGCTACCTTAAAAGCTATAAGGGAATCTCCTCTTGAAGTGATGTTCCTGAAAAAAATTGTAATTAAAATATTTCATATCTAGATGGGCTTCAAACTCACTTCTTTCAGATTATTAAATAGTATCCCAACTAATACGTACTCGTATGGTGAAAAAAGATGAACGCGAATCTTTGAGCTACTTACAAATAAATAATTATATGCGCTAAAACTGAGCGTAGCATCATTTTGATTAAAAATTAATTGAAAAATTCGTATAGAATGTAAGAGTACTAGTAACATAAAACGGCGAAAAAGATGTACAATAATTACGAGTATGTTGTCAATAGTCGATGTAATTAATGCGTCTGCAGGATACACAAAACCAATGCGTTCTGGTGAAGAATTATTACGGAGTGGAATGGTGATTTCGGTTGGAAAAAAAGAGAAAAATAATAACATAGTTCACGTACAAGCACTGGTAATGCGCACGTCGGGATTAAATTCCAAACATCCAGCCATTATAAAACTGTGGATAGATGTATCTCAAGAATATGGAAATAGATTAGTTGGTGATAATGAACAAGAAGTCACAAAGGTCTGCGATTGCCCTGCTGGAGCTTCAGAGAAATGTAAACACATATTAGCTGTTATGCTTTATCTCTCAAGGTTTGTGAATTGATCAATTACTTTTATTAAATATTAAAGTAGGTACCTAATTTACTCTGGCTGTCTGTCTACAACAATTTTACAGTCAGGTAATAGATAATTTAAAGTACTTAAGTACTAAAATAAGACCATAATTGTAAATCATTAGCTATTTTTCTGTTTTACAGAACTGAGGAGGCAGATCTGGAGGACCTGAGTTGTACGGACATTGAGAAACAATGGGGTATACTTAAAACTACAGCATTGAAGGAATATGAAGCAAAATCATTGTCTGAAATGTGCCATGTGAAAGGACAGAGAGACATCTATGTGAAAACAATGCCAGAAGTCACTGAAGAGATGGAAAGTCGTTGGAGAATGAAGTTAATGCAGAGTAAATACTTGTAAAGCATAAGAGTATAATATGGCAGTTGGCACCTACCTGGAAAACATCAATTTCATAAAAAATATTATATTTGCAGTTTATTGTACGGTTAAAACAAAAATGAAGTTTCAAAAATTATATATTATTGTTTATTTCAGGCGCACTAAACAGTGAATATTCTGTATTTACAAGTCTAATGCGAAGAGGTGATGGAGTTGTTGATTATGGTGAAAGGGCTATTAGTAGAAGTGAAGACAAGACAAAATTTCCTGAAAAACTATTGACTTTTAATTCGTGGCGGATAATGAATGTATTAAGAAAACTGACTGAAGAAAAGTTAAAGACATGTGAAGTAAATGAATTTGAATTTTACAACAGATATGTAGCTGTATCATTAGACCAAAGTACAGAAATAATCAATGCTGAGCAGGGTACTCCTTCTTGGCATAAAGCTAGAAAAGTAAGACTGACAGCCTCCAAAGCGAGAGCCCAGTTTACTTATTATTCTAATAAAAATGCTGATTGGGATAAAAGATATCAAGAGGTTTATCACAGTAATTTCCTTGGGAATGAAGATACTATCAGAGGCCTTCGTTGTGAAGCAGTTGCAAGAGATTTATATGCAGAGCATTATAGCTGCATGATTTTAGAGTCTGGATTGCTGGTTCGACCAGAATTACCATGGCTTTCTGCAAGTCTAGACGGTACTGCCATGGATAAAGATGGAAATTTTCTTAGAAATATTGAGATTAAGACATTAAAGGAAGGAACTCGTTTAACTGCAGATGAACTTATAGAAATGAATGCAGTTCCTATATTAGATAAAAATCAAAATTTGAAAAAAAATACTCAGCATTATACTCAAATGCAAGTAGGTATGTTATTGTCAGGTATTACAGAATGTGATTATTTAGTTTACTCTGAAATAGGAAAGGATTTAGCTGTAAAAAGTGTTCTATTTGATGAAAATCATATTTTGGAAATTTGTGTATGTCTTGTCAATGTTTATTTTGAGAAATTTCTTCCTAGAATAGTTAACGAGTATGGATCAAATTATGACTGAATTTGAATAAAAACAAATACAACACTGTGTACAAAATTATTTATTCTCTGTAAAAATTAAATTACCACTCTTACAATACGAAATATTGTTGCGTTCCTCAATGTAGTACTTACGGAGATATGAAGAAAAAATGGAAGACTGCTTTAAGAATAGGCTTTCGATTCATAATCTTCTTTTCAATAACTACCTACATAAATTTATCAATGTGCATAATTGGTGGACCCAAATTTGTAAGACCACCAACAATAATTAATATATCATCAAAATAAGGTGCCAGTGACCATGGTAATGGTCCGCATAGAAGTTTATATTGTCGTAATCGCTGTATCACTCTCTCAACATGCACTCTTGCCCGTGCAATCTCTGCAGTGCGGATTGCATCTTCTTTGGTCATCTGTTTTTTCTGACTCAAGAAAGGAGGCCTGATAAGCTGAAGAGAACGCTGTAACAAGAACATTAAAATGTAAATAGGTACATTGCATAATTAATCAAATTTTATTTGTACTAACTATTCAATTAATATCCTTAACTAACTTCATTACACTCTGATTCAATCCTGTATCCTTTATCCACCATCACTCCATCATTGAACTCGCATTTATTTAAGATTCCTGACTCATTTACAATATGTTTATCTGATGCTCGACCGCCATAAGATGCACTTATTTCAGTTATAAGGCCAGAAGGAGTTATTCCAATATTAAACTTCGCTGTATTGTTTTTTTTATATTGAGAGTATGTCAATATTCTACATTTTAAACATTTACATTTTTCAATAACAGTTTCAGCACAGTCTAATATTATTCTTGTATTTTTATATTTTTGGAATGATTTAGGTAGGTTGCTACGTATCATTTCGATATCAGGCCAAGGAATAACAACTTTGAGTATTCTACTCAGCATGGGGCACATATTATTAAAATAATTGGAACATGTCTGCCTGTTTATACCAAACAAAACACCAATGGCTCTAAATGACATGTTTTGTTTAATTTTTACCATTGTCAAAATAACTCTGTCTCTTACAGATAACATTCTCTTATTTGTTGAAGCATCTAAGGCCAATTCACTAACACAAGTCACCAATGTTTCTAAAAGTTCTATTGAATGAATACCCGTAAAAGTAAATAAATACATATCACTACTGAGTAAATCTGAAAGGGTTAATTGCTTTAAAGCTGATCTATCCTCTTCCCACAAAGGAAGAAAATTTATTTGAGTGCATTTTTCCAAAGGTTCTTTGTCACAAAGAATGTCAGCTATACTCCGATCTTCTTGGGGACGATAATTTCTGTAATCCACTAAATTGACTTGTGTTGATGAAGTCATAAAGTGATGATTACTGTTGTTATCAGTTATATTATTTTCCTCTTTAGTTTCCTCATTCTCAACAGCAAGTCCAAGCTCTTTATTTGATTCCAGTATTTTCCTGTGTCTAATATCAGCCCTATTTTCTCGAGCAATTGATTTTGTTTTTTGGGCTAATGGTACTTCTTTATCAGAGCTTCTTTTAGGAATATTCTGAGACGGTACGACATAAGGAAACAACTTCTGCCTTTTAGTATCTGGAACAATAAACAATCTTGTTATCTAACGAGAAACTCGCCTTAGCGTAAACTAAATTAATAACTTATTAAATAAATATAATTTATGTACAATAAAATAATTAAAACATACTAGGTACTTACTGTTAGGGAAAAAGTCTGAAGCTTGAAAATGATGAGAACAAACTCTCATTGATGGAGAAATTGGCTTGCCTATTCTTAAAGCAGTCTTCCATTTTTTCTTCATAATATTGTCTTTTGGGAATAAATGAAAACTAATTCCCGTATCTCCGTAAGTACTACATTGGGGAACGCAACAATATTTCGTGTTTCTGCTTTTATTAGCAGGTTTCCGTATATAATCGTGATCTATCAGGGATAATCTGCATAACCTCAACAAATAAACAAACAAAGTGTCGTTCTTAGACAGCTTCTAAATTTCGCCACCAGAGGCGTGCGGATAATCTTTGCATCGCCAATACTAAGAATTCACTTCAAGATATCCAAATTTTTAAATCCCTTTGGCAAGAACTTAAAAATCATGAAGAACATTTCCGATCTCTTGAACCATCTCCATCAACTTACGAGTATCATTCTTCAGTTTCCGTACAAGAAAATTCAATTCCTCATACTTTGCTCGAGACGATTTACATAATATTCCTATTTTATTTTATTTTTTAAATAAAATAAGTGTGTAACGCTGGCAACATTTTTGGGCTTGCAACACTCGTCCCCGCCCCGCCGACCGCAAGGCACGCGCTCGCTACCGGGTTTTCGATGTATAAATTTTTAATTGTGAATTACATTGTTTCTTAATAAATAAATGTGTTTACAATGGCGCCCAACTAGTGGCCGATCTTACGAAGAGATTGACACAACTATCAGTGCTAAAACGAACTTAAAATCACGTAAAACAAAGTTTACCTCGAGCCATTTTTTCGTGCGGACGGCGAAGTTCTTTGACAAAAGTTTTGCGCGGCATAATAAGCGAGTCAGACTTTTACGCAGTATTTTGTGTACCGTGTGTGTACCTACCTACGCAAATCTTTGGCAAAGTGAATATCAAGATTCGTTGTCTACATATATAATCCTCGTTTCGTGGTTCAAGCTGTTTTTGCGCACAAAAAATGCCGAAAACAAGAAGGAGCATGACGGACCGCGACGAGCGCGACTTATATGAAGATGCAGCGGCAAGACCTGTGGGCTTTGTGATGACAGAGGAACAACTTTCCACGCTCATAAACAACATTGGCATACAAAACTCTCAATCCCAAACCGGGAACTTCTCCAAATGCACCGCGCGTTTCGATGCATCTACCCGAAACGCCGAGGACCTCGAGGCGTTCATAGACGCCGTCGAAGTATTTAAAGATTGTGCCAACGTTAGCGATGAACATGCATTGCGAGGATTACCCATGTTACTCGTCGGAGACGCCGCCGTATGGTGGAGAGGCGTCAAATCTACGGTTACAACATGGAAGGAGGCATTAATACGACTACGAGGCATGTATGGTGTACCGCGTCCCGCGTATAAAGTACTACG
Source organism: Ernsta colotes (assembly GCA_018232025.1). Lineage (NCBI taxonomy): Eukaryota > Metazoa > Arthropoda > Insecta > Lepidoptera > Hesperiidae > Ernsta > Ernsta colotes. Next base: position 5,763 of record DVQY01000017.1, read on the forward strand.
AGAAGTCTTCACAGCTGAGCAACGGAACAACGAGCGTACCGATCAGTTTGTGTCGCGTTTAAGAAGCTTGTTATCAGTGTTACCGTATAGTGTTTGTGATACCATGAAAACGGACATTGTTTACGGCTTGTTAGATAGGAAAATACGCAAGCGAGTGCCTCGCGATTCGGTGGACGGGCTCGACAAACTTATTGAGGTGGTAAGAGTAGTAGAAGAGGCCATGTCAGAGGTAAGCGACCCCCTTTATTTAAAAAGTTCGAGCGACGAAATAGTCAACCCTCCGATTGCCGTACCTAACCCGTCGAATGCGATAGGGAATAATTTTATTAGAAATAATTCTGTGTCCAAGATTCAAACAATTGATAAAGCTGTTACTAAACGTATTAGACTTAAATGCAATTACTGTAAATTATTTGGTCATAGTGTTAATGATTGTCGGAAAAAACCGCGTAATGTTGATGATAATGATACTAGTAACGAAAATATTCCTAACGTCAAGGGGGAGTCCCCTAGCGGTGTGCGTTGCTATGGTTGTGGTCAACTGGGGGTGATTCGGTCAAAATGCGAGAAATGTAAAGGTGCATCCACATCGAAGGTAGAATTTCGTGGTGCACATTTTGACTGTAACGAAGATGTGCAACCAACCATTTGTGTAGAGATCGTAGGCCGACGCGGCGCCGCCATATTGGACACGGGCGCGACACATTGCATCGCAGGCCCGACGCTGTACAGCTTGCTGCGGGAGAGCGGCGTCGACTTTACGGAATCGAATCGCACTGTTGGACTTGCCGATGGATCGCAACAGGTTCGTAGCACCCTGGTATGTACTACTAACGTTGTTATACAAGGACGCACCATACCTACCGCATTTTTGGTCTTCCCAGGCGCCGATACCAGGACGTTGTTGGGAAAAGATTTTATTACGCGAGCAGGCCTCTTGCTGGATTTACCGCAGGGCGCCTATAGTTTTAACGATGAACCTAATCATAAATATCTGTTCTTGGATAGGTATGAATTACATAATAATGATCGTGCGGAGCTGATGCGGATGGATGTCGCGAAGCTTACCCTTAGGGATGACGAGGGTACAAAGCTTACGACCACTCAGCGCGCGCAACTGAATACTTTATTGATAAGTAAAGTAGTCTGTTTCGCCACTGAAGGACCTCCGACAGAGTACGCCGAACATCATATTAGGGTAAGTGAATCGCAGAGTCCGATAGCTTCACCCCCATACCGAATGTCGCCGAATAAAAGAGCGATCTTGGAGAAGGAATTGGAAAAGCTGTTAGATGCAGACATTATAGAAGAGTGCGAATCGCCCTGGGCCGCGAATGTCGTTTTGGTCGCGAAGAAAGATGGTGGAGTTAGGCTATGCGTCGACTATCGAAAGTTGAACGCGGTTACCGAACCCGATAGATACCCGCTTCCTAGAATAGAGGACGTTCTACATGCCGCAAAAACTTCCAACTTTATGACGACATGCGATTTGCGCTCGGGTTATTTTCAGGTTGCCGTAGCGCCTGGCGATCGTGATAAAACAGCCTTTACAACACCTCTAGGCACATTTAGATTTAAAAGAATGCCAATGGGTCTCCGCAACTCTGGTGCTACGTTTCAGCGATTGATCGACAGGTTCAAATCTGGAAAGAGCATTTCAGATGTTTCACTTCTAGCATACCTTGACGACCTCATTGTGTTATCGGAAACCTTTGAGCAGCATCTCAAAGACCTAAAAGCCGTTTTCGATCGCCTTGAGATGTTCAAATTGCGAATCAACCGTGAGAAAAGCCATTTCGCCCGCGAATCCGTCAAGTTTTTAGGTCACATAATTGTTCCAGGTGGTATACAAGTAGACCCGGAGAAGACGGCAGCCATATCTGGTATGCCTGCTCCGAAGGATGTTAAACACCTCAAGACCTTTTTACAAACGTCCAGTTGGTTCCGGCGTTTTATACCAGATTATGCTGAAGTCGCCAGACCGCTGACAGGGTTGCTGAAGAAGAGTGCTATGTGAGTATGGTCGAACTCGCAACAAGAGGCTTTTGAAAAGATCAAAGCACTCCTTACCTCTTCACCGATTTTACGTCAAGCAGACGAGACTAAGACGTTTACTCTTAGAACTGACAGCAGCGCATATTGTCTAGGAGCTGTACTTATGCAAGGAGAAGGTCGTGATGAACGACCGGTCGAATACGCGAGTCGTTTATTGACAAGCGCCGAACGTAATTACTCTACGACCGAGAGGGAAGCTCTTGCGGTAGTATGGGCGGTAACTAAGTTCCGTGGTTACATTGAAGGGTCCGAAGTAACCGTGAAATCAGATCATCAACCCCTGCGCTGGTTGATGAGTCTTAGATCTCCAAGTGGTCGTCTAGCGAGATGGGCACTGACTCTCCAAGAGTACAACCTGAAGATAGAGTACACACCAGGCAGGTGTAATGCTGTGGCTGATACACTGTCTCGGCCTCCATGTACTGAAGACACGAAATGTGATTTGTGCTATGTGGAAGTTAACTTACCCACGAGAAGCCCTCGCGATGTCCGTGAGAACCAACTGAAAGACCCTGTGCTCCAGAAGATTGTCGAAGATCTAGAAGCAACCGACGATCCATTTACCCTAAATGGATCGTCGGAGAGCCTGGGCCGATAAAGGTTACGTTATATCGGACGGGATCTTGTATAGATATGGGCCTGAGCACGAAGATGAAGAAACTGCGCGTTTGGTGGTCCCTACACATGAACGAGAAGAGATACTTACCAAGTACCACGACGCTCCCACAGCGGGACACTGTGGAGTAGAAGGCACCCTCAACCGGCTATGTACTAAATACTATTGGCCAGGCATGAGGCAGTTTGTCGCTGATTATGTTAAAAAATGCGTAGCCTGCCAAAGATATAAAGCAGATAATAGGAAACCAGCAGGGCTACTCCTAACACCAGCTACAGCCCGCCGTTTTGAAGTCGTCGCAGTGGATCTCTTTGGCCCACTCCCAGAGACACCTGACAATAATCGATGGATATTGATAGTCGAGGATGTTTGCAGTCGCTGGACTGAGTTGTTTGCTTTGAAGAACGCTACTGGATTCGAATGCTCTAAGATACTGGCTTCAGAAATATTTCTCAGATATGGCGTACCAAGACGCGTGCTGAGCGATAACGGCACTCAGTTCATTTCTGATGTGATGCAGCAAGTTTGCCACGTCTTTGGTATAAGTCAGTCGCTTATTCCTAAATATCATCCCCAGGCGAATCCAGTAGAACGAAAGAACCGCGACTTAAAACCCCAACTGGCGATATTGGTTGGACAAGACCATACCTCATGGGATCAGCATCTTCCCGCGATCCGCTTCGCCATGAATTCTGTCGTCACGAGTAGCACCGGGTATACTCCAGCTTACCTGACATTTGGCCGCGAGATACGCGCCCCAGCTGATGTGACATCCGATATGAGAGCGCTCATAGAGAACGATAACGCTGTTACGAGCATCGCACCTTATTTGAAGAAGTTATCTACAGTGCTCCTAAATGCTCGCGACGTTCATGAGAAGGCTCAGGCGAAACAGAAACGTTACGCTGATGAAGGGAGACAACTTCCTCCAGACTATTCATCTGGAGACTTAGTCCTTCTAAAGACCCAAGGACCTAATGACACAGGAAAAGGACAGACTCCTAAATTTATTCCCCGGCGAGACGGACCTTATAAGATTCGAGACATTCTCAGTCCCGTTACTTATTGTTTAGAGAGGATAAGTGACGGAGAGCTGCTAGGCACATACCACGTCTCCCAGTTGACCCCATTCATAGGAGACGTACAGCCGCCGGTGCGCGAAAAGCGTAAGAGAGGTAGACCGCGTCGGTACGACTCTTAATCATTGATGATGGGAGGTACAACTCGAACTCGAGGACGTACCGTTCGGGTTGTAGGGGGAGGATGTAACGCTGGCAACATTTTTCGGCTTGCAAGACTCGTCCCCGCCCCGCCGACCGCAAGGCACGCGCTCGCTACCGGGTTTTCGATATAAAAAACTTTGATTTGTTAAATACATGGTTTATTGTTAAATAAATGTGTTTACAATGGCGCCCAACGTGGGGCGCTATAGTAAAATTTATTTGAATATGAATTACTAGCATTTTTATTTGTAAGTATATACATACTTATATGTGCATAATAAAAGCAGTCTTTAATGAATTTATAATAATTTCAAATAAATTCTGTAAGGGTGTTTCCTTTTGAATAAAATATTCTTTTCCACATTAGGACTGTTGGCGTCGAGTTAAAATGTTTTAATTAACTTTTTGCCCTAGTTTTGAAGTGTGAACAAAAAAACCATTTCTTTCCTTTCTAGATAGTTAAGATTGTCGGTTAACGTGCCGCATGCGAGCTAGACCAAGAAATCTCTTAGCACGTAATTGAAAGCGTAGCGGGAGTGGCGTTTAACCTAAATTATTTGATTGGCTATCACGTCCTTCCTGTGGGCCCTATCGACCCATTGGAGACGATCTCTAGGTACGCCTTAGACGGTATGTCAGCATATTTATTATTTTGGAACGTGGTATCTACAGCTAGGTACGTATAATGTTTGAAATTCGTCACATAAAAAATGCGATGATAATTCTTATGTTGTAGGCTGCCTTACTTTTTTAGAATTAATCAACAAAAAAGCGAAGTAAAAACAGGATTACGGAGACTTTAAAATTAAAGATTAAAATTATTACTAACAAATTTATTTTTATGTGGGTACATGTGTAATATGTACTCGTATGTAAAGAATGGTAAAGTGTGCATTACCAGTCGGTACGTCCATTCTAGCGATACATCAATTACATCCCAATGTAAATTGACTTGTTACTTAACAGGCATGGTATCGATTGCGATTGTTCAACAAGAGCACAGTGAATTTCACTAGTGTGCTATTTCTCACTGCGAGATAAACTATTGCGTCTGTAGTGTTCGCGGAACTTCTAACTAAAATAAGCCGATGTAGCCGTTCTGCGTTTCCTTCAGGCTTTTCGCGCTAGTAAAATTGTGTACCAGCGCAGCGGGACGATTATGGTTGCACGAGAAAGTGTAGGTGTAGAATATTCGATTTTTATCTTGTAGATACATACATCAGTGCTTATTATGAGTCTGATAATTTTTGTATATAAAAACAAAGCAAATGAACATTGACTACTGCACAAATTTATGGTCACTTTTTCTTGGGAAAATTGTAAGTTCCTATAGGCACTTGTACTTAGGAATATCCTATAGATACGTTACAGTACAGATGCAGATGCCAGTGGAAGAATTATTGTGCGTAGGTAGAGTATAAGTATTGTATAAACCTAACCTAAACCAGACCCTGTTGTAATATTGCAGTTTGGATGCAGACATCTACTTAGGTACCTAGTAGAATCAGTGACAGGTAACAAAACACTGATCCCTATCGACAGATCACGTCTCACGTAGAAAAAAATTCAATTCTTGAAAGAAACTATTAGCTATCGCTTTATTTACTCCTTTCGTTTGTTTGACGGTTCAGATATAAGAAGAAATAGTATCTACGGAATAACATAAAAAG
>DVQY01000018.1:0-11144 GCA_018232025.1 Ernsta colotes
CGTGGTAAATTTCAAATTCTTACGTCCACGCGTTATTCGGTATTTTGTACCGGAAATTTTCGCTTCACGTATTAATATAATAGGGATCCTGGATGTTATAGATTCTAATATGACTCTGGATGTATCTCTGTATGTCAGACCATAATAAAACAATCTATGGTTACGTAATGATCGTTGAACCTACCTAGTTGAACACTCATGCGTGCTTTTACGCACAAATTAAAAGCCGGTGACGCAATATGTTAGTACCAACATGAGTTGACATATGTTATTTTGTTATCGTGTGTACATACCAATTAGTAGGTATAATGTTCGATAAACGTATAGTTTTTAAACATGGTGTGTTAAATAGGTTTAAACATCGAAGGTACCTAAACTCCTACCTATTTACCTGTCGGTTTTGTATCTAATTAATTCTTTGTTTCTTTAAAAATTAGGTAGCAAAATTAAATCAGAAAATCTCACCACATTTTTCTGACAAAAGTTTTCTTAACACCTACACTCAGTTCCAACGATTAGTTTTACCCATAGAGTGACATTTATCTATGGTTTTAACTATAGATTACCTAAGACTGCTAGTTCGCAGGGCGAAGTAAATAACTGGTTGTAAATTAATGGAGGTAAAGGTAAAAACTGGAGGTAAATTAATTGGTAATCTTCAGTAGTTCCTAGTATTACAATTATTACTTACTCTGCCTTAGCCATGAGAATAATTGTAACTCTCTTACTCCAAAACCAAGTACCTACCTAGTTTCAAATCTAAATTGAGTTAACAGGCGGCGGTTTCCTAGATCAGACTTTATAAACTGAAACTGTAAAGAAACGCAACTTGCTATTGACGCTTTGGCTTTTGCTAACAACTGAGTTTCAAAGTATCATTTGAGTAGTTTGATTTCTACTCAAATGCAGTGGCGGATCCAGGGGGAGGGTCACGGTGGTCACGACCCCCCCCTGGGCTGGGTCCAGGACCTTGGAAGACGACTAAATTAACTTGTTAAACATAATGTTTTTATTTTTATCTGACTGCTAATCAGCAGGGAAGTCAAAAGTCAATGTTGTGTTTTGTTTAGTTTCACCTGTCCCACTGTTTGTTTGGCATACCTAACTGCTCGCCATTTTATTATTTTTCTAACTTCGCAATAAAATATGACAACCCAAAGGAATTTGGGCTCGTTTTGAATTTTGACTCGACCAAGATTTTAGATAACATCCCCCCCCCGTCATAACATCTTGTGACCCTCCCCTGGCGGCAAGGCTAGATCCGCCCCTGGATGACCGTGTGTGAATTGTCCGGAAATATTTTATTTAAAAAAAAAGTTTCTTATAAGTGTCCCCAATATCGTGAGTATCAATAGCATGAGAACTAAAATAACATTTTCAGAGAAGAAATAAACTTATTCTGCGAATAAATAAAATCATTGGTTCATTCAGGTCCATCCGTCACAAACAACTCGCAGACTCTAAGTCATTGCAAGATTTCTATGACGGTCGCAACGAAACATATTGGATAAGTTATGAAGGGAGGAGGATTTGTCTTCTCACAGTAAGCTCATAGTTTTGTTTCGGTTCTGGCCTTTATTTATCGCTTTACGGTGTGACTACAATACTGCTTTGTACGCCGCATCGTCAATTTGACGCACCGTTGTACCATGCAAGGACGCAACGTAAATATTCTATCGCATTGGCATCGCAGGAAGTACGACGGTGGTTATTTCGAAGTAGGTCATCTAGGGCTTATTTATTGGTTTATTTTAAACGGATAAATAAGCCCTAGTGGTACGGGTAAATACCGGGAGAAGGTAGAATCTTTATTTACGGGTATTTTCAAAATGCGCGACTGGGCATCGGAGATTTGCACGATGCGTTATACGTCGTCAATTTTTAAGTAATAACGCAATGTGACCTCGCCCTTATTGGGAATACCTATACAATAATTTTTAGAGGCTTATTCGCAAAATATCAGATTCTCAAAATATGAGATTCTCAATATATCAGATTCTCAAAACAGCAGATTCTCAATATAACAGAAATTGTACAGTCAAGGTAAAAATATATTTTTTAAATTATGTACAAGTTTGCTATAATAATGTATTCAGCGATACTAACTTTTTTTGTTAAAAATATATTTTCCTTGCTCCTCGAAAAAAAATCTGAAGAGAGTTGTTTATACCTATGTTATCCTCACAAATTAAAAATTAAGAAATAAATTTAATTATTTATTTTTTAACTAGCTTTTATCCGCGACTTCGTCCGCTCAAGTCTTTCAGAATTAAGGTTTGAAGCGCGCACAGCCCTGTTGGCAATGACGATCGCAAGCGATCTCACAAGTTAAGTAAAGCAACTGGCAAATTTCATGCGCGCTTCCGTGCTTCGGAGGGCACGTTAAGCCGTCTGTCCCGGCTGTTATTAAAAAAATAACAGTCGTAAAACCTTGTTGGAGGCCCTGTGGGCGGTTTGAGAACATCTGACACGGATTGGCCACTAACCTGTATCTCCACCAACCCGTATTGGAGCAGCGTGGTGGAGTATGCTCCTGGCCTTCCCCGGTTATGGGGATAGACCTGAGCCCAGTAGTGGAACATAAAAAGGGTTGCGGCCATGAGTAAATATACCTATAATTACCTTGGCAGAGTAGCACCAGTGACTTTGTGCTGCAGAAACAGAGTCTTGTACTGAGGGAGGTCCACCGATTGAGATAGCCATTCCACTGTCTGTTCCACTGTCCAGTTGTGGACCTAGAAACAAGGAAATAAATCAAAATAAAACATTAATGTCCTCTTCCACTAACGCCTATGGTCCTGCATTGGTGGATTATCAGTAGATACATGATGGAGCTTATAAAATTCATTATATTATTAAGTATCACCGTCATATTCGTCCATAAGTCTTGCTCTTGCATTTTGAAACACCATTGGTGGATTATCAGTAGATACATGATGGAGCTTATAAGTCTTGCTCTTGAATTTTGGTACAGTAAAGTTGGTGCAGTAAAGTAAAAAATTAGAAGAACAACAGGTAAAAATAGGCAACCTAGAAAGACATATTAGACGCAAAAATTTAATTATATCTGGGGTGGAAGAATGTGAAAATTCGTACCAAGAATTAGAAGAAATGATAGTCAATATTTTAAATTCCTACTTCAGACTTCCGTGTGAAAGCTCCTACATTGAAGCAACTAGGAGACTAGGAAAAAAAGGGGAAAAAATAAGGCCAATCGTAATAACATTCTCTACAGAGGGCCTTAAATGGAAGGTGTGGAAAAACAAATCCTGCTTGCAAAATACACCATATTATATTAAAGAAGACTATCCCATAGAAGTTTTGAATAAACGTAGAGAATTACAGTCTCAATTACAGAAGGAGAAAGAAGCAGGAAATATTGCTTTTTTGAAATATGATAAACTTATAGTATTAAACAACAATATAAGCAACAATCGTCAACAACTGAACAAAAGAAACCGATCCAATTCCCCAGAGGAAATACCTACTAACCCCAGCGACCAGAATATTAATAACAATAAGAAACAACCATTGAAGAAAAACAAAGCCTCAAATAATATGAGGGATTACATACTTCAAAAACCGAAACTAACCTACACTCAAACTTTGAACCCTAGAGAGCTGACAAAGCCACCACAACCCAAAATAGCATAGCAAAAACATTCGGACCCTCTACTCTCTCCACATCTCCCAGTACGGCCGGTCACCGCGGGAGAGTTCGACCATAACCCACCAAGGAAAACCACTAAAACTAAAAACACGTTCAAAATTTGTACCTTCAATGCAAAATCACTATCTTCCGAACTAAAACTCATAGAACTTAAGACTGCGCTACACAACGTCAACCACGACGTCATAGGACTATGTGAAGTTCGCCGTTTTGGAGAAAAAATAGTAGAAGACGACGAGCACATCTTGTACTACCTGGGCCAAACTAAGGGTCTTTACGGCGTGGGATTCCTGGTCAGAAAGATTCATAAAGAAAAAATCATAACATTCAATGGAATCTCCGAAAGAGTATGTGTATTGGAAATAGAACTGGAAAAAAAACATTTTGCAATAATCCAGGCATATGCACCTACTGAAAATTCACCCCAAGAAGAATTAGAAAACTTTTACTACGACTTAGAGAAAGCGCATGACTCTACATCTGCGAAATATATCATCTCTATGGGTGACTTCAATGCACAAATAGGAAATCCTAAATCATATGAATGTGCAGTTACTGGTAAATACGGCTACGGAAAACGAAGTACGCGAGGAGAGAGACTCATTCAATATGCCCAAGAGTACAACTTAAAAATCACCAACACAATGTTTAAACTAAAACCTAAAAATCGATGGACGTGGATATCTCCAGACAAAAACACAAAAAATGAGATAGACTATATAATGACCACAAAACCTGAGATAATCTCTAACTATGAAGTACTGTCGTCATTCTCATTCGGATCGGACCACAGGTTAATAAGAGTCTCAATTCAGCTAAAATCAACACGTAGAAGTAGACGTTATTATTCTAAACCATCAAAGAAATTGAAAACAATGGACGAGCAAGAAACATACCTCAAAAATCTTAATAACCATATACCAGAACTTATAACTACACACGACAACTATAGTGCGGAAGATTACCATCAAAAAATCATTTGCTGCATAATACAAAGCTTAAAAAACATTGAAGGAGTGAAAAAGAAAAAAATTCTGTCAGATAAAGCGATAGAGCTCATGGAAAAAAGAAGCAAACTACAAAATAAAAACAATTTAAGTAAATTCGACAAAGATAGCTTAAAAACACTGTACAAACAAACGAACAAAGAAATAAGACTTTGCTACGACAATTACAGAAAAAATACAATACAACATTATCTTGACAATTACAGGTCATTTAAGAGAGCTCATAAAGAACTAAATAAATCAACTACATGGATTCCATCACTCCAGCCAGGCACGAACAAATGTAAATCGCGTATCGAAATCGTAAACACAGCTACTGATTTCTACTCTAAGTTATATAGTCAACCGGAAAATACCATTCAAAGTAAGGTCGTATATACATACCACAGCACAGATGTCAGCCCTATACAGCAATTTTCAGAGCCAGAAATATTAAACCAACTCATGAAACTTAAGCCAGAAAAAAGCCCAGGACCAGATGGAATTACAAATGAATATATTAAAATAGCGAAGACTCTACTTCTATCTCCAATCACAATTCTATGGAATAAAATATTAGAGGAGGAAAATGTGCCGCAAGCATGGACGGAATCTGAAATAATATTACTATATAAGAAAGGCGATGCAGCGGACATAGCGAATTACCGCCCCATAAGCCTGATGTCGTGTCTCTACAAACTGTTCGCCTCCTGTCTACTAGAGAGAATATCACCATATATTGAAGCACGTCAGCCGATCGAGCAGGCAGGTTTTAGAAGCGGTTTTAGTACAGTAGACCACATCCAAGTCGTTGACCAGGTAATAGAAAAATATTTAGAATTCAACAGACCCCTATACATAGCTTTCATAGATTATAAAAAAGCTTTCGACTCTATAATACATGACAGCATTTGGGAAGCACTGGAATCACTAAATATAAAAGAGAAATATATTAACATCTTGAAAAACATCTACAGCAATAGCAAAAGTAGAGTCAAACTAGATAAAATGGGCAAAACAATCGACATCAAGAGGGGAGTCAGACAAGGTGACCCAATCTCCCCAAAACTATTTATAGCAGTCTTACAATATGCAATGGAGAATCTGCCATGGTCCAAACGAGGTATTAAAATAAACGAAAACTTTTTAAGTCACCTCAGATTCGCCGACGACATTATTTTGTTTGCAGAAGGGCCACAGGAACTTAGCAAGATGATAGATGAGTTAAATCAGGCAAGCTCAAAAGTCGGCCTAGAAATGAACCTTGAAAAAACAAAACTGATGACTAACCATAAAACGCCACCTATTTTAATAAACAACACACCACTTGAATATGTGTCGAAATATATATACTTGGGTAAACAAATATCTTTCAGTAAAACAAGAAACCTAGAAGAGATAGAACGTAGAGTCGCGACCACATGGAAAAAATATTGGGCTCATAAAGAAATTTTTAAGTCACAATTGCCGCTATCATCCAAAAAAATTGTTATGGACACTGCAATACTTCCATGCCTGACTTATGGATGCCAAACATGGACGATCGACAGCAAAACCATAAGCAAAGTACAGACCACCCAAAGAAGAATGGAAAGAAGCAGCATGGGACTAAAACTCAAAGATAGAGTTAGAAACGTCGACATCCGCAACCAAACTAAAGTTACCGACGCTACAAATTATGCACTGAAGAGCAAATGGAAGTGGGCAGGTCACGTCGCTAGGTACCAAGATAACCGATGGACTCGGAGATCGGTGGAATGGTCCGGGCCCCAAGGAAAGAGAGCGAGAGGTCGTCCGCTCGCTAGATGGGCAGACGAAATTGCAGTAGTAGCTGGCCAGAACTGGCTAAATACAGCCAAAGACAGAGAAAAGTGGTGTACCTTGGAGGAGGCTTTTACCCGAAGGGGGTCCATAAAACAATAATTAAAAAGCATTATTTTATATTTTTATTTTATTGACAGTTGTAATATTATTATTTCATCATTTTAAATTAAGTATTAATGTATTATTTTATTCAAATTATCTTGTTTTTTCCTACTTGACCTAATGATGTAATAATGTAATGCTTAGTTATTTTAATTCAATACTTTTAATTTTAATGGACAAATAAAGCTTATTATTATTCATTTTTTATTTTCTCGGTTTTCACCGGTATATTGATATAGACGGGCCTAAGCCAAGTCAATATCAAAATTAGGACGAATTTTGTGAGGTAGAAAGGGAATGTGTAGTATGGTGTGCAGTAGGATTTTGTGTGGAAAGTTGTATGATTGGGTGTATTGCTAGTTGTGTGTTAGGTGGTGTGGTTGAGAGCAGAGGGCCTTCATGTTCAGTTTGCAAGAACTTCCGGACTATTCGACAGGTGTTCAATATGGCAGCTTTTTGCAATAAGCTATAAGTGTTAGGTGGTAAATTTAAACTCCGAATAGATTGGTGTAGTTGGGTGGGTATTACACCTGTGGTAGATAGTACTACAGGAACAATTGTAACTTTATGCAAGTGCCATAGTCGTATAATTTCGTCCTTCAGCTCGGTGTATTTGGTCAATTTCTCAGCTATTGTACTTTGCAGATTGTGAGTATTAGGGACAGCTATATCTATCAAGTATGCAGTTTTATCATTTTTATTTATTAATGTAATGTCTGGTCTATTGCAATGGATTGTACGGTCGGTAAGTATGGCTCTATCAAAATAGAGTTTACTTGTAGAATTTTCTAAAACACTGTCGGGGGTATACTTGTAGTAAGGTTGCAGAGAAGAGATTAGATTTTGTTGGTGCGCAAGTTTTTGGTGTATTATATTAGCTATTTGGTCGTGTCTGTGCTTGTAGTCTGTCTGAGCTATAGATTTACATGCACCTGTGATGTGTTGAATGGTCTCTGGACAGCTGTTGCACTTTCTGCAGGTATCACTTGTGAGGGTTTTTGTAATGTGTTTCTGGTAGTTCCTGGTCTCTATTACTTGATCTTGAATTGCCATAATGAAGCCTTCAGTCTCCGGGAAGAGTTCACCACGACTCAGCCATGCGTTCGACGCCTGTTTGTCGACATTAGATTGACATAAGTCGTGATAGTGTCTCCCATGTAGAGACTTTCCAGCCCACTCTGCACATTTTATTTTGTCGTCAGTAAGTTTTTCGTTATTCTGTGTTCTGTTATCCTTTAGATTTAGTGGTGTTAATTTTTGGTCAGTCGCGATTACTGCATGATGAAGAGGAGATGATTCCAATTTGCTAAAGAAGTACTGTCTGAGTGTTGCAATTTGTTTGTTGTGAAGGTTCGTAATATCAATAAGTCCCCTCCCTCCTTCCTTCCTTGGTAGTGTGAGTCTCTGGGAGCATGATCTGGGATGGTGTTTGCGGCATTTAGACATTGTAGTGTTCACAATGCGTTGCAGAGCTTTTAGATCTGATTTTGACCAGTTTATTATGCCGAAAGAGTAGGTAAGTATTGGTATAGCGAATGTATTAATAGCTTTTATAGTATTTCGAGAATTAAGTTGAGTTTTCAATACTGCATTTAGTTTGTGGCGGAACTGTTGTTTTAATTTTAATTTGGTTTCTTTGTACTGTATCTGATGTGATTGATTATATCCTAAATATTTGTATGTGTCCTGTTCGTCTAATGCTTCTATCTGAGTCCCAGACTCCAGAGTGTAACAATGTTGATAATTTTTTCCTGCCACGATAGAATTTATTTTGCATTTGTCTATTCCAAAATCCATTTTGATGTCATTAGAAAATTTTTCTGTGTTATTAGCTAGTTTATTTAAATTATATTCAGTGTCAGCGTATAGTTTTATGTCGTCCATGTAAAGTAGGTGGTTTATATTTTCAATAGTGTCCGTCTGTCCGTCAGTATCTTTGTGTTTTAGTTGGTATCCTATTTCAGTTGAATTCAGAATATTAGAAAGCGGATTTAAGGCAAGACAAAACCATAGTGGACTCAGAGCGTCTCCTTGGAAGAGGCCTCGTTGGATCTTAATGGGATCTGTCTCTATTGTGGAATTTGGAGTAGAGAGCTTCAGTTGTGTCGTCCATTTTTCCATTGTAGTTTCTAAAAATGATATTATCGTAGGATTTATTTTATATATCTTCAAAACTTGAATGAGCCAGGAATGAGGTACCGAATCATATGCTTTTCTGTAGTCTATATACATGGAAAAAAGATCAGACTTATTTTTCTGGACTTGCTTAAGTATTACGGAATCTATTATCAATTGCTCTTTACAACCCTGGCTGTACTTACGACAACCTTTCTGTTGTTCAGCGAGAACTTTATTGCCGTCAATATGTTCGTATATAAGTTCTGAAATACATGAAGTAATAATTTTGTAAAGGGTTTGCAGGCATGTTATGGGTCTGTATTTTGCAGGATTAGTTCTATCGTTGCTGTCCTTTGATATCATATAAGTAGTTCCTAGTGTAAGATAAGACGGTAATGTATTGGGATTTTTTATAAATTCGTTAAGGTAATTATGTAAGTATGGATGAACGCTAGTAAATTTTTTGTACCAATAGCTGTGTAAGAAATCTGATCCTGGTGCTTTCCAGTTATGGAGTTCTTGAAGGACTTTTTTAAATATATCTATTGGGATATTATTGAAAGTCATGTCAGTCGTGGTTGTATTATTTTTATCGGTTTCAGTTTGTATCCACTCAGCTTGAGAATTGTGGTAGACCGGTTGTTCCCATATGCTTCCCCAAAAGTTTTGCAAATCCTCTGGATCTGGTGTGATATTTATATTATTTGTGTTTTCTTGTACATTGGAAGTTGTTTGTCGAATATTCCTATAGAATTGTTTTTCGTTATTCGTAAATTGGCTATTTTGTTGTTTTCTCAGAGTGCATTCTTTGTATCTACGTAATCGCCCGGATGTGACTGTGAGTTTTTGTTTTAGTGTGTCAAGTGTGTGTGAAAGGTGTGTGTTTGGTTCTTCATGTATAGAATGAATCCTGTATTGTTCTCTTATCTTATTAACATGTTTTTCTAGATTTCTATTTCTATTTCCATTAATATATTGTGTCACTCGGGCTATTTTAGTTCGTAAGTCTTCTAATTTTCGTTCTAATCGACGTTGCCAGTTAGGTCTTTTATCAATTTGTAATGTACGGGATCTGAGGAAAGGTTCGAGGGATATTTTGGAACCATTGATTTTAGCTGCTGTCCAAGCTGCGGAGTATATTGCAGTTTGTAGTGTGATGAATTCTGTATCAAGATTAACATGTTCAGGGAGGGTTACTTGATTTAAGTAATTAACTATTATGGCTAGTTTTCTTGATGGTTTCTGCTTAGGAATATGATTTCTGGCTGTAGGCTCAATATTTTTGTAATATTCAAAAGCTTCTTGAAATTGTTTATCTATTTCTGGATTTCTGTCCAGTTGTTGTCGGTCAGGTATGGATTCTTCTGGTATGCTAAGCTCTATACTTCTCAAGAAATTTGTATTAGTGTCGCTGAAGTTGGTATCATTAGTGTTGTTTGTCATTTGAATTATAGTAGTGTTTATTGTTGGATTATCTAGGTTTATAGCAAGTTCTTCTGCCACTTGTTGTTTGATTTCATTGAGTCTAGTCGGGGATATGTATTTATTATATACTATTGCTCGTCTCTGGTCAGCTAATCTTTGTTCAGATAGGTGTGCTAGTGAGGGGTACGCAGAAATAAAAGCTCTATGTAACGGCTGTCGGTAGGCTGTTTTGTTTGTTTCTAAGTGAGTGATTTTATAGTAAAGTCTTAATATAGTTTCGTTTTGTTCAGTAGTCCATCTCATTCGGGTTTGCAAAATCTGTGTTTCTGGTGTGTGTAGTTGTGTTTGAGTGTCACGTGGTATGTTAGCTTGTAATAGGTTCAATTCTTCTTCAACTTCATTGTAAATACGGTCTATTATATCTTGAGATAATAACTTGTTGCGTAGTATAGCTCTACGTTGGTCTCCTACTCTTTGACGGCTAACTTGCATGTCTGGGAATTTTTCTATAAATTTTAAATGTAGAGGTTCAAGGTAAGTTTTAGTGTCTGTGTTCATTGCGGTTAGCTGTAGATAGGTGCGCAGTATGAACATGTTCATTTCAGGTGTCCATCGTCTGCGTGTGCTAGAAACAGTCGAAGTGGGTGCCAGTTCATAGTCCGGAAGGACATCTGGCACAACATCAACGACCGTAGAAACTGATGACAAGGTTGATGTACTTCTTGTCATATATGAGGGGCGAGTTGAAGGGATCGAAGAAAAAAGTGAAATGGTGTCATCGCCCGATGAGTCGGCTGTCGCATCCACGCCGTGAGCCCGCCTGTTCAACTCCCGACGACCGGCTGTAGCATATTGTGTGACGGGCGCCCGCCTGCTCAACGCCTCGCCACCGGTGTCCCGCAAACTGTAGCACCCAGCACCGGCTCCAGGTGCGCCTCGGCGACCCCCGAGCAGCGACCGAAGATTATATTTACTTGTACTACTTGGCTCCATCAGGGTTGGGGTTGGGAATGATTAGT
>DVQY01000019.1:0-11095 GCA_018232025.1 Ernsta colotes
TGAGGTTTTTTCGTTACATTTTTGCGGATTCGGTCTCCATCCAGGCCCGCGATAGAAGCTATGCAATAGCTTAAAAAGTAAAAAGGATATTGGATTTTAATTTAAGCCACTGAAATTACAGTTTTTACAGTACATAGTATAGTAGCTGTATAATATAGGTATATGTTGTGTGCACTAGTTCACAAGAATATAGTTGACTGGATTCCAATCTAGATGATGAATCGATCAATCTCTTAGGTCGAGTGT
Organism: Ernsta colotes; assembly: GCA_018232025.1. NCBI lineage: Eukaryota > Metazoa > Arthropoda > Insecta > Lepidoptera > Hesperiidae > Ernsta > Ernsta colotes. Next base: position 247 of record DVQY01000019.1, read on the forward strand.
GATAGAAGCTTATTGCAATATACCGAAACTGTTACTGAATGAATTATTTATTCATATTATTGCAAATTTTGTGCAGTTTTTTGATGAAAAGTTACTTTGATTGATTGGTTTCCAAAATTAACTGCATTAATTGTATGCTTTTGTCGTTAGAATCAAATTTAGGCTTATTACCTAGATAGTTATTTCAATAATTTTTTATCTATCAGATTTTAATATTAAATTTGAATTTGTGTGAAGCTATCCTTTTTTGAAATAAAGTATGTACATTAAAATCTATTGGGTAATTAATAATACAATTAGGTATGTAATTAGGTATGTTAATAGTTGATGAATTAATCCGAAATAAGTAAATATTATTATTATTGCATGCACAACAATGCACGTTACTATAAAATTATATTGTTTTCAGTTTTCAGATTTATATGAAGTAATAAACTAATGGATCTGAAATGGGATTGGGCTCTGTTATTGAGGTATAATACGGGTACAATAAGATCTCGATTTCTATTTCATAAATACAATTAGGTCGCTAGTGCTCTTGGCGCGACAGCAAGTAAAGACAAACTTTGTTGATTTATGAACTATATTAACCCGTTAGCATGGCTAAGTAGGTTATGGCTCACTTTATGAGTATGAACAAACAGAAATGTAATCTTCATAAATAAATGAAAAGATGGAATTGGTGAGTATCATCAACTTGAGGTTTATTCTGATAGAAGACATTGCGTAACCATACCCAGTCTTAGTTTTGTAAACAAAATGAAATTATAGGGGTTAACTAATAAAAACCCGATGCTTCGATATAAAGTTTAGCGTTTATGTCTTTTAAAAAAAATCTAACAATTGTCATTGTGACTACGATTTATAAATAAGCAAAATAATCGTTGTAAGATCCAGTTGTTTTGCCGGAACATTGTACATATTTATAAGCATTGTTATTATTTGGAAAGTTTTTTATATTGAAGGAAAATGTTTAACAACCTTCAAAGGGTACATATAAACGAGAAAGGGCAACTAAACAAGGAAAATAAACACGAATAACGGACTCTCAAATAAATGTTCTAAGAAGGAGATAAGTATGTGGTATTTTTGACTACTGAATTCCTTGATAATGTTAACACAAAAATCCAGGGACGAGTTTAGAAAAAAATAATCGTAGAAGAAAAAAACCGCCATATATTACATAATAACAGTGGTGTAGTTAACGATATGAGATCATTAACTAAATGTTAGTCTCAGTGCTCTGATCAAAATGTATTTTTATACCTATACCTACCTAAACTAATGTCTTAGAATCACTAGATCACCATATTTCTGAGAGGAGACCCGAGACCAGCTGCAAACTTCAATAAAAAAAAATTGAATATTGTTTCAAACTTTGAATATTGTTACCGAGATTTTGAATGTGATTAAAATTGATTACGATTGGTCTAAAATTTCAATTAGAGATCTTGATTAACGACGGTATTAATATTACCTATTAGCGAGAGGGGGAATAGGCATGATGACAGTAGGTATCGAAGAATTGAAAATTTTGAAGCAAAACGTTGTTTTGTATAGTATTGTATAGTCAATAACCTTCGCCATGTTTTTTTGCAGAAACCAATCGGACTGAAACAGCGCGATTTACGTAACTTTTATGTTAAACATTCGAAGATATCTTTGCGACATCAAGCTTCGCTGATTTGTTTACGCAGATGTTACATTATGAAACATCTGCGAGTATTTTCTAAAGCAGTTGAAATTCCATGATCCAAATAATAAAAACGTATTAATTTGAACATCTGTTCTGTTCCAAAATGTTAATACCAATGTCGGGCCATTGTAGCCGTTGAGTTAAGACAAAATTCAATTTTTTGCAGTCATTTGTTTATGGCATAGCATTAATATGAAAGTATAATGTCCACAAACAAACAAAAAAGAAAGTCGAAGCCAAAAAATTTTCAGTTTATTTTCGACCTGCACACTGCTTAATAGAGAAACATCAGTCTGCACAATTCATAATCATTGAAGCTCACTCACTCTCGCGGTCACTAAAAACGTCTTGAAGCCTTCAACAAAAAAGTTCGGAACGCGCTTACTCAATCCGATTGGCTAGGAAATAAAGTTACCATTTCATCGTGTTAAGTTTGGCGTTAGCTACAATTTGATTTTCGTGCGCAGAAAACGCGTCATCGTGCCTATTACAGGTAGCTCTCAGAGAAATCAAGGTCGGAGACAGAGGCGCGGGAGGATCTTGTGTAGTTGGTGGATGTGCCGTAGTCGGAGGTGGCGGTGGCGTAGTCGGCGAGCACGCCGCCGCCCGTACCTTGCATCACGCCGTCCGCCGCGGCCGCCTCCCGCTCCGCTAGCTTCTGCTTCAACACTCGTATCCGCTCCTCTTTCTGTGGAACACGTCTTTATTTTATTGAGAGCGTCAGTACTTACATCCCGCGCAGCTTTATGCAACTAGCAAGTGGAAAAACTTCACTAGCAAGTAGGCATACGATATGGTTCACCAGATTGTGAGTTGTCATAGTCACCCCCGTCTATGGACATGAGTAACACCAGACAAATTGCCAATGCGTTACCGCCTCTGAGAGCCATCTGGAGAGCTCTTTTAGCAGCTTTTTTTGAAGAATTCTCAGATTCAATTCAAATAAACGGTTCCTAATGAAACTTTGGACACGCTAAGAATAAGGTAAGGAATGTGTGCGCTTGAAGTTCATGACGATGAATCATGCAGCATCATTTTCCCACTTTTGGGCACCGGTCACCATTAGTCACGGCTTAAAACTAATGTTTGTCACTTTTAGTGGCTATATATTCTTATCCACTGAACTATTATCGCTCTTAGCTTATTGTAATTAAAGTTTGTTGTTTAGATGCAAAATAAAACAGAGAACTCTGTCTCGATCTTGCTTGGTGGAAAACCATGTAGCAGGCATGCTACGTGCTACGCCGTGCCGTAGATAGTAATATCTAGAGGGAATTGCGTCGCGTAATATAATTTTAACTTTTTAATCGTCAACAGGTAAAAAATACTAAAGACTTAGCGCTACAAAAAACTTGTGTAATCTCCCAAAACCACATTTTAATGCTCGTACTTACATACTTAATTTAATACTCCGATAATATAATTATTGAAATTGCGTTTTACTATGTAATACTTTATAATATAATTAATGGCTACAATAAAATAAATTGTTAGTACCTAAGTAGCTAAACAATTACATTTTATGTTTGCAAGAAAATAACACACAAGTGTGGAGGACAGTTAATTAAACTTCAAAGAGGTTTTTAATTACTTTTATCCTTGCGGACTGAGCAAATAAAACAGCTTAGGCACAATATGTTACTCGTATCATAAATTTTTCTTTAAAAACACAATCTGTAAAAGCGCTTATTGAAAATAATTTACCCACTGTGTCTTATTTATTACTTATTCGATTTTTAGTATTTCTTTAATAAAAATAGATGAAAATTAAAATATAGTAAAATGGTACATTCCCCGTCTCCAATAATCATAAAAATCCCTATTCATCGCATCTAATCAATAATACTTAGATGATTTTAAATCATAGAAAGCGTAAATTATTAATTAAATTAAATTAATAAAGCTTTATTGTTATGACCCATCGAAGATCAAAACGTAGGTAACATGTGTGTGGGCAGTTCAGACATGTAATATGGCTGTCGACCCCTAAAAATGGGGTACTTGGAGTGATAAGCGGCTGCAATGAAAAACCCAAGGACCGGCAATTTCAGTAATGAGAACGCCGCCGCAAATCTGATAGAAAGCCTTTTCGTTTACAGTAAAAGTACAGACAAACAGGGAAAATATTAAACACGCGGGTAAAACAAAGGGCACAGAAAAATTAGTTCAAATTATGTATTAAACTCAATTTGGCCCACAATGACGCTTAGTCTGTTAACTTCCCTTTCAACTGTCGATATTAAGGGAAAATACACTGCTACAATCAATATAAAGTGGTTAATTTTAAAAATTTACGTACATTCTAGAATATTCACAAACAACTTAAACTTTCCAATTTAAACATTCATGTCCACTGTAGGTAATACAGAGAGAGAGAATATATTTCCCATATGACTTCAAAGCTTTTTTTCGTTACGTTCGATAGTTTTTCCTAGGATTGCTAATAAACTGAAAAACGTACAATAAGGCTCATCAAAATTTTGCTTAAGTACTCGTATCTATTCTGATTAGCTCATATACCATTTATTTATTTAAAAAAGTGCAAATTTTGTTATAATTGAAGTACCTACCTATAGGTACATTATCGACGTGGTTACGAATTATACATGATTTGTAGGTATTTAGAGAAATTCGTAAGGTTCAAAAGCATGGAATTTGTGAAATTGTACTTTACGTTTGTCTTTAAAATATGAGTAGATATTTGTCTAAATATTTATAATTTGTACCTACAAATCTATACTAGGTAGCTATGTCATCTGTTTTCACTAGTCAGGTCAGGGGTATGCGACAGGAAAACTAATGGCAAACTGTGACCTCCGACTAACGACTAACTTTAAACTGTTTTGGTGGCAGCGTCAGGTTATAATTAAAATTTCACATCAATACCAACTATTCTGAAACATGAAAGTTACTTTTGATATTTAGTTGCTGTCCACAATTTTAGATATGACAAGGTTTTCCATGTTTAACTGACGTGGTTTTTAATTTAACGTAACAACTTTTCAGTGTAGGATAACTTTTTATTTTGTACCGTATATATTTTTAATAAAAATACTATAACGTCACAGAACACGTTTTATTTTAGCTCTGAGGCCGTCACAAAATAAGGAAGCCAAAACAAAACGTGAAAATAATCAACAATGAGTCCATGAAAAAACAACATATGTACATGCCAGCATGTCAAAAACAAGGAATCCTCATCTTTGTTCACGGTATTACGTGACTAAAAGTTCAATTTTTTTTCGGATCTTTTCCATTAAACAATCTGTCATTTATTTTCCATTTAGGCATTTCTAAAGTCTCATTGGAACAACAGCTTTCCAATCAGATTTTTATTTGCTTAGTTCTTCTAAGTTAAATACTTATATGAAAGACTTAGATACCGAATATACATATCTAGGTATAGGAAAAGTGAAATTATAGACTATACAAACATTGTTCAAATATTCAGCTTATTTAACGAATCTAAAATTCTAGTGAGGACTAATTTGGAAGCCTTCAAAACGGTTTGACCTCGAACTGAAATATACTCCGGTCACGTCACGGAATTTTGGCTCCATAATCGATAAACTAGGAAGCTTATTAACGTTCATTATGAAATTGTGTATATTTTACCCGTATTTTACCTTTAAGTAAGTAAAGGTACCTGTCCCTTCAACTCTGGCCTTTGATTTATTATGTTAGTTTAGTAAGTATCGGGGTGTAAGTCAAAGGGAATAAACCTTTATTAATATGTTATGAGTTACTTACCTACTTGATTACAACGAAGGTCAATTATGACGATATGAAATAAAGTCAACCAACTTGTAAACTATCTATACAACTATATTCAGACCTATAAACCTAAAAGTCCAATATAGTCGTTGCTGCTAAGTTTTTTAAAAAGTTGTGGATTATTTCGGTTTATAGATTAGTTGATAGAAACTAGTGTCGAATCACATACTTGAAGTTTTTACTAGTGGTCGTGCTAAAGTTTGCTTGTATATTAAGTAGTATGCTAGTAGGTATCTACCATTCTACATTGGGGCAGTGTGGTAGAGTTTGCGCCAGGTACCTATTCCCGCTTATCGCAATTGATCCCAGCTCATCATGTACGAATATATTTTGATAGTCACAGCGATTATTGTAACACTTATTAGGAATTACGTACTTCTTTACTAAAACTAAGTAACTCATAAAAGTGAAGGAGGCAGAATACGCAAGTAGGTAAAACATCGGAAATTACATCTATTAGTTCATTAATTATAGACCCAATTAATAAATTTAACTTGTATTCAATAAGTAATTGTAAGCAAACCAATGTTCTAAATGGGAATAAGAAAAGCTTAGGTTTTTCTTTCTCTTATTTTCGATTCGATATATTGATAAGACGAGTCAGTGTGTTGTCAGTGTGTTGTCTGTGTTATGCTACACGGTTCTAATGCGTGTTACACGACAGACGAGATAAAACTCCCTATTATCTCCCTTACGGATCTTGTTCCCTGAAAATACGCAAGGATAATTACGAACAGAGATGAACAAGCCGTGTTCTTATCTAATAAAGACATGACACATCTCGTAAACATTGCTTGCAATTATTTAATTATGTACGTAGGTAGGAATGCACACAAGAACGTCGAAAAATGTTTAAAAATATTACATAAATGACTTCTTTTGTTAGTCTCTTCCCCAAAATGTTAATACGTATTAGATATTGTTATTATCAATTAACTGAAGCCCATAAATAAAAAAAAGAGAACAGTTATTAAATTTATTAGGGTACGTTGTATGAGAGTTCTTAGTACACATTAGGGGCAGTTTTTAGTTTCAGTTACCAAATTATGAACGAAAACATGATTAATAATATTAATTTTTTGATACTTTTAACAAAGAGCTTCAGTATTACCTACCTTCCATAAAATATCTTTAAATCAATTTAAATGAACACGTTTTATCTAACGAGCATTAGGTACTAGTTGTTTAAATATGGTTAACGTTTGGTGCAAGCCCTCCTAAATAGGTTACATTTTTAGGTTAAGTACGTAGCTATTGAAACAGAGTACTAGATGGAAATCTTTTTTCCGTACGCTATGAATGTCCGTCGTAGTCAATTCAAAACACGGCTCAAATAGTGGCCACGCTTTCATTGCAAGGCGCAGCTTTTGAAATACCATTTGATAGGTGATAGAAAATAAAAAAGTCAATATTCAGGAAAATACCTGCACTACCGACAAAGCCCAGGCTTGCGGATTTTCAACAAAGGACTACGCAGATTAAAACCGCTTTGTAAGTATTTTTGAAAACGTGAAAATAAGAAATTTCGGCGCCAATATTCACTGATTTGTTTTTTTCCGTTTTTTGACTTTGAACCATTGTATCTCTATAGAATTTGAAAAACAAAAGGAGCATGAAAGAAGTTAATTTGTTTTTATAATTTTTATAAAATGAACTACATATTATGTCAAAACCTGGTTCTATTTGGCTAGCTCCTGCACTCTCCTTAGGATAATGGGTCATTTCTGTCACTTAGGTACATCTACCGACCCATCTATCTATCATTTATAAGCTACACACATAAGAGCATACCTGTGCAATAAGTTTCTGTAGTTCCTCGTTCTCCTTGACTAGTTCTCGGTACCGTTCTTCATCAGCCGGCGCGGAGCCCGACCCCGAGCCGCGTCCGCTCTCCGCACGCTCAGTGGGATGACGGATTACTTCTATCACCTACAAGATGAGTAATATTTTTCAGAATACAATACCTACAAGATGAGTAATAGTTTTCAGACTAAGGAATATAGTACATGTCAAGGTTTATTAAATAGCACTAAGAGCGTCGAGCGACTCTTTTACATTTATTAATTAATTTTGTTAGGACGTAGGGAATCTCTAAACATTGATGAAAACGACATTACGTTTAGGTGACTCTTAAAATACGCTAGGTGTCGCTTATAATTTGGATATTGGTAGCGAAAACTAGCATTACACTGGCACCTCTGTGCGGCACTAATAAATGTACCAAATCTAAACTTTGTTAAAGAAATCGTACTTTTGTTTCTTTATTTTATTTAATAAAGTTCGTCTGGGGTAGAACCAACACCGCCGACCTAATAACCTTTACCCGAGAGTTGTCCATTCGATAACAATATGAAAATAATAAAGCAAAAACATCCAATAAAATAATTAATTAATATTGCTGTGAGACGCTCACGCGAAACAAAAGTCGTTAAAATTAAATTATCATTATTGTTCCCGGAAGTCATAATTATTACGAATTCACGTGATTGTACGTGACGCGAACGTTATGAAATATTGAAATTAGTGAATACTGGCTTTGTTTTACTCTCATAAATAAAGTTAATAATGTTGAAACAACAATTTTATAAATTAACGAGCTCAGTTTAATTGAGTAGGTAGCGGTAACGTCCAATTTTGATTGAAAATTGTTTCAAACTTAAGCTTCATTAAGCTATTTTTAGTATAGCATATTAATTTAAAACCAATCAAAGTTATTAATTTCAACTAAATATTTCAAGCCTGCAACTTTTTCCCAAATTTCTCGAATAGGAAGCCAGTTTTAGGGTCATACGTGTACCTAAGTGTCAAAAATGGAAATGGTTGTCTCAGATAGGTAAAGTGTGTACAATATTCACCTTCTTCAATGGAAAAACATAAGAAGAATCTATCACAGGATATCTATCACGATGGCAAATAGCTTCATGTAACTTATCATCATGTTCAGCTTGTGGGTTATAAGTATTGCTTTATCAATAGAAGAATAGCCTTTGAGAATAGCTTATGCTAGGCCCTTAAGAGCTATTCAGACATATTTACTACCTACTTCTATCGTACTTCCATCCACAAGAGGAGGTATGTAGGTATATACCCAGCAAAAACCTTTCAAAGTTTTTGTATTGAAATAACTTCGTCTATATTTTACTCTTAAAGTCACTGTCCTATCTCCCTGGAGGTCAATTTTGTTAGGCTTCGGGAATATTCCGTGATATTTACGTTTATGTCCAGAGTCATTCGACCTTCCGACCGTGCCCTTACTAGTTCGTACTTCACGTTGTAGTGATATACTCCTGTCGTTCCCATTCAATTTATATACCTACTGCGGGATAGTTACGGGTACTTTCCTGATATTGAATAGCATTTGTGATATTGTTATAGGATCACTATTACAAGCCATTTATATCAGTACCTTATTTGTAAAAAAAAATTATAGCTAAGTACTTAAATATATTACTTGTAAGGGAAATTTTTGAGTGTATGTTACTTCTTCACGCTTTACTGATGAAATTTGGTATCGAGAGACATGACACACAGTATAATCTTTTATTTTTAAATATCTTGTCATCCTATGCACAGCGGGTTAGTTAGAGGGGACGGCAGCTCGGGTGCCATCCGAATAGGGGGGACACCATTGCTAGTGCCACTTAAAAAAATCAATTTTAATTGGGGTGACACCTACAATACCTGCAGCGGGTGTCACCTATGCTACGAGTAGCTACGTCACTGCCCACGCGGACAAAGTCGCGTGCTTAGGCTCTATAACATGATGTAATAAATTTAATTAGCTGTTAATAATGTACATTAATGTTTGTACTAACCTATAATTAAATTTATCAAGATTTACTCATATTTAGATACCTATTTCAATATCCTTTAGTTGCTAATCACAGTAATCACCAACACGATCCCTTTGGGGACCAAAAGCTGTTTGTAGTTACACGATGTTCAGTTTGGCTTTTTGTTCATATAGTTTGACATTAATGATTCATGTTCATGTTTATACCAACTTTATTTTGGTAGTGTCTTTGACCTTGCGACCTTAGTTTCAAAGGAAATATTGTTTAGTTGATTCAGAACATCGTGAACTGTTGCTAGAAATTACGAAATGAAAATGAAGTTTTGATTACTTTTACCTATTATGCCTCAAGACAATTTTATAACACAGCTAGTGTTTCGATACAAACGGAAGATCTTAGAGCGCACTCCACCATGCTTTACGGTTTTTTATGCCTTCCCCGAAAACAACTCCTAGAGTTGGCTTTGCCCTAAAAGCCTTCATCGAATGCCTCTCTTGGCGATAGAGAGGCACTATTGAGATAGCAAATAACAGTAAGATCTGGCATTAAATTCTTTGCATATTTTTCTATTTACTATGTCACTTTCATAATTATGTAACGTACCTATGTTTAATTTTTAATTCGTGATTCTCGAAGGAAGGAAGGAATTGGATCTTATCTGCTATTCATGGGCAACAAAACCGATACGATATCGTTCAAATCCGACGGGACTTGTAGCGATGTTCGAATTAATGTGTTAGCAGTTTGTTATCAAATAGAGGCAGTGTTGCCAAAACATTAATTTTATTTACGATCAGGAAATTTGGTTTTAGACGGAGCGCCCGTGAACATTGAAATGTAACCAACTCGTACTTGAATTTTTGGGTAACAATAAGATTTATGGCGGTATTTTATGCAAAAGGTTAAGGTTATTTGTACTCAACTGAAGTAAACCGCTGAATTAAAGAAATTTTATTTTAATATGAAAATTCTTTACTATATAGGTATAAAATATTTATAGTTAAGTACCTACTTAAATAAAGTTCCCACTAATTTTATTAAAATTCTTAGTTATGCCTACACCGTAAAAGTAAAAAATAGAATAATCTTTATTTTTTTTTATGCAACATACTTATCCTAAAAATATTATCAGTAGATTATTAAAATAAAAATAAGTAGGTTATCGTCATACCTAATCAATCCTCTTTCCCTGTCTCATAGCAAGCAACATTTTGTTCGAGATATTTGACCGAAATTCGGTTTTAATCATCGTGATTAGCAATCCAATTGGCAGTGATCCAAAAATGAAGGATTTGATCATAAATAGCGGGGAACGTAAGCCGATTTTCGATTGCTCTCAAACGGTACTTAATGTGGCAAATTGCGCAGTTTGTTGTGTGCCTACGCCATATAAAGCGTAAAATGGGAATTTACATTCAAATAGGAATTTATGAGAAAAAACTGATACCTAGGTAACATAGTACACAATATGTAGGTAGATGGGTAGGTAGGATTTTTTATGTTTGTAGCCAAACAGACAGGCCGGCGGGCCACCTGATGGTAAGTGGTCACCGCCACCTATGGACATGAGCAACACCAGAGGGAT
>DVQY01000020.1:0-11004 GCA_018232025.1 Ernsta colotes
AGCCGCGCCGCTTGCGCCGGCGGCCGCACCGCAGCCGGCCGCGCCGCAACTGTGTAAGTAGCCTTATATTGTTAGTAAGCTTAGATAGACACTTTAGATAAATTTAGAACTCTATTGCTTACGTATAAGTTACAATCGTTCAGTCTCCACTGTAGGTTGGTAGAAAACAGTTTTAAAATTTATGTTAGAATTGGCCAACACCTGCAGACCTTGGGTGCGATGCGACCTAATTAATGGGTTTATATAGAAATAAATAATGTTAGAGTAGGTATACGAAGCGTATAGAGTAGGTGAATGAATCACAATTTTGATTTTTAATGATCTCAGGATAATTTTCCACTTGAAAATGGGGGAAAAGCCTTGTTGAATCTGTGAAAATATTCGGGTCGACAAAAGTATCCGGGGCTTAATTGACGTTTTTTGCGCCCCACCGCAGCCGTCCCTTTCCCAAATTTAACCTCCACAAGACAATTAAGGCTCTATAAATTCCGTCCTAATTGTTTCACCTGTCCAAATCTCTAATTGGAATGTGGCCACATCGTCTACACGATGGTGGTACCTGGTACCTGCCATAACCGTATTTTTTGGTCCACAAACTCTCTTTCAGAAAATTAAAAGGTTAAAAATTAAAAGGGTAAAAAACAGGTTAAAGTGCACACCCTCCTGTTAAGTGGTCACTCGCGATCTCATAATGTAGCCTCTATAAATACTTAACTTTATATCATCTAAACAAGGGATTACCTCAAGAAAACGCCTACTTACCTATCTACATTAATCAATAATTATCTTTATAAAAAATATATGTAATTTTCTAAATTAATCGAAAAGGCTTAGCTATTAGCGTTATGAAAAAAAATTTGGTCGTAGGAAAATTAAATGTGATTTTAGTTTAGTAGTAAATTGTACCTACAACATTTATCTAATTGATCCATATATTCGGAGTAGAGTATTTTTAAGTCTTTTTTGTCCACGAACTTTCCTATTTCAGGTTGGACATTTTTACGTTATTGAGAGACTTAAAAACGTTAAATTAACGATGAAACTTTTTCACACTTCAGGTCTTCTCGGGAAGACTAACATCACAGGTAAATAATAATAAAAGAAAGTCGAACGTGTGTGTTTTTATGGAATGACTTATCTCTGTTGATTTCCTGGATGAATGTAATAAATGAGGTCGATACGTCGCTGTTAATTAAAAATAAAAATATTCCAAGAATAATTAAAAAATCGTTACGCATCTATTTCTTTACCTAATAAAAAACTTTTTTTAAATAAATTAATGATTGTGTTGTGTCCTCCATACCGAATGTGTAAAATGCTTTTAATTAAAAGATGAATGAATTAATTATTTAATATAATTAAAAGTAGAATCTCAGCGCAAAATACAATTTTTCCGACTGTTAGCTATGTTTTCTGTCTACCTAATAACCCATATAGAAAATTAAAAATAAATATTTCAACTAAAAAATAATACTTGTAAGGAATCCCGCTGTTTTACCGCCAAAGCGGCTTATTGATCTCATTTATTACTGTTAGAATAATTAATCTGTGGAAGCAAGTCTTATTATTCTGTAAATGTTTGTCTAGCTACTAGCAGTCTATGATTGTCTGTGTCAAGATCTCTCTGGTTAAGAAAATGGTGGTTCATGTAAAAAACAATGTATGGTTATTAATAAAACAAGTTTAATAGTAAATATCCTTTTATTCAGTTATGTGAGTTGCGTGGGGGTTTAACAACCTAAACTAATAATATTCTCACATCCACGGACCTCTGGTATGTACAAATCATCGAAAATATTTCATGGCGTATTTACTGCGTAGAAAAGAAAATGGAGGACGTAATATAAAAGTGCATCGTGAAAAAGGAATTCCATTATTAACTAGCGCAAACTTTATATACATACCAAAATGTCGTCAAACGAAATATATCCACAATTAAGTGAGAAAAGTAAGTTTAGCAATTGGAAATATAGAATAAATGTGTTATTAGAAGAAAGAGGGATAGATTACGTCATAAAAAATAAAACGGAAGAAAACTCAAAAGTCGACACATTTAAAAAGGATGATGCAAAAGCGAGGTCATTAATTATTAACTGTTTAAATGACAAGTTTCTAGAAATAATAAAACCCGCAACCACAGCGCAAGAAATGTTAAAGTTATTAAATACTGTGTTTGAACGGAAAAGTACATACAATAAAGTACAACTTAAGAAAAAGTTAGTAACATTAAAGCACAAATTTCACGAAAACTTACAAGACCATTTGATAAAATTTGAAAACATAGTTAATGAAATTGAAAGTACCGGAACAAAAATTGATGAAGATGATAAAGTTCAATATCTATTTATTACCCTACCACACGAGTATGATACAATAATAAATACACTAGAAACACTAGAAAAGGACCTGGATTTAGAATTTGTAAAGGGAAGATTATTAGATTTGGAGACAAAATTAAAAGAAAATTGTGAGAAGGAAAGGGAAACTCTTGAAAATATGTATTTAACAGATATTCAATGTTTCAAATGCAACAAAAAGGGTCACAAATTCTTCCAGTGTAAAGAAAATATTAACAATAGCAATACCTATAACAATACACATAATTATATGAATAGAGGAAGACAAATGAACAGAAGAAGAGGTTTCAATAATCATAATAATCATCATCAAGAAAGAGGTTACAATAATAACAATTATATTAATAATGGAAGAGGTTACTACAATAATTACCGAAACAAAAGAAGAGGTCATAATAATAACTACACAAATAATGGAAGAGGTTATTATAATACATATATGAATAAAGGAAGAGGACAAATTAATAATAGCCAGGTGAATATAACCAAAGAGGACAATATACCAGAGGAAAATGACAGCACATTTATTGCATTAACTACAGAAAATAGATCAGAAGAAAATAAGAATATTTTATTTATAATAGACTCAGGAGCTACACATCACTTTATTCAAGAAAAATATGAAAAATATATGTACGATATAGAGAAACTAAAAGATCCAATAAAGATAAAAATAGCAAATGGTCAACTTTTACAAGCAAACAAAAAAGGTAAATTGCGTGGCATCTACATGAATAAAACAATAATTATTGAAGGCATAATAGTACCAGATATCTCTCATAACCTTATATCGGTTACAAAGCTGATGGAAAGAGGAATGAAAATAATAATAAGTAACCAAGTGATGACAATATATACCAATGACAAAAACAGTAACACACACTACATATACAGAGAAGGAAAACTATTTACAATGAAAATGTTTATTCAATTTAATAATGAAAACTGTGACCAAGCTATAAATGAAAACGAAATATGGCACAAACGAATGGGACATTTAAACAGAAGGAGCTTAGAGATCATGAATTTACCATATACCGAGAAGACATGTAATGAATGTATGATTAATAAAAGTACCAGAAAACCGTTTTACCAAGTAACAGAACCTCAATCAAAGTACATAGGTGATTTGATACATTCTGATATAGCAGGACCAATGAAAACCATAACAAATGAAGGCGAAAGATATTTTCAAACAATCATTGATGACTACTCTCATTTTACATTTACATATTTATTAAAGAATAAATCAGAAGCAGCACAAAACATAATTAATTACATACAATTATTAAAAACTGAAAAAGGAATACGAGTAAAAAGAATAAGGTGCGATAACGGGGGTGAATACTGTTCAGAAAAATTAAGAGAATTTACAAGAAATAAGGGAATACAAATAGAATATAGTCTACCATATAGTCCTCAAATGAATGGCAAATCTGAAAGAATGAACCGCACTATACTAGACAAAGCAAGAACAATTTTGAATGAATCTGGTTTACCCAAACACTTATGGGGTCAAGCAGTTTTGACAGCCACATTTCTAATTAATCGATCCCCATCAAAAGCCATAATGAACGACATACCTGCAATGAGATTTGACAGAAACATGATGCTAGATAAAATTAAAATATTTGGATGTAAGGCATGGGCAGTAATTTTACCACGAACGAACAAATTTGATAACAGAGCTATAGCTGCGAGAATGATTGGATATGCTAAGAATGGATGGAAACTTTGGAATCCGGAAACAGATAAAATAATAGTCTCTAGAGATGTTACTTTTGATGAGACTGATATCAGATATAATGCAGCAAATAATGATTCTGACAAAGAAGAAAATACAAATTGGAAAATAATTAAAAATAAAGAAGATGAAGAAATACAGCATGAGGAAATACAACAAAAAGAAATACAAAAAGAATCTACTGATAGCAATGAGACAGATACTATAGAACCAGTGAAAACTACAAGAAGTGGAAGAAAAATTAATCTACCTGAACACCTTAATAAGTACCATCTTAATTTTCAGGCTTATTGTCTTTTCAGCGAAGATGACCCAATAACATATAATGAAGCGATAGAGAAGGGTTGGTCATCCTCCATAAATACAGAATTAGACGCACTTAAGAAGATGAATACCTGGACAGAAACTATATTACCAAAGAACAAACAAGCGATAGAAGCAAAGTGGATATTCAAAACAAAAGAAAATGGAATTAAAAAGGCGAGATTAGTTGCAAAAGGCTTTCAAATAAGAGAAAATAATGAACTTGGGAATAATCACTATACACCAGTAGCGAGAATTTCTACAGTCAGATTTACTTTAGCACAAGCTGTACAAAATTCATGGCCAGTAAGACAGCTAGATGTACCAACAGCTTATTTAAATGGAATCTTGGAATCAGAAATATATCTAAAACCGCCAGAAGGAGTAGAAGTAATGAATGGCAATGTATTAAAATTAAATAGAGGATTGTACGGACTGAGGGAAAGCGGAAAATGTTGGAACAAGAGACTAAATAATTACCTAGAAGAGAAAGGGTTTGAAAGATCAAGAAACGACTTTTGCTTATACATAAATAAAGTGAAAAATAACTGGCTTGTACTGTATGTTGATGATATTTTAATAACTGGCGATAAAAACAACTTAGAAGATACAATATCAGATTTGAAGAAAGAGTTCAAGGCAAAAGATATGGGAGAAATAAAATTATTTTTGGGCATGGAAATAACAAGGACAAGTAATACATTAAAAATTACTCAGACAAGACAAATAGACAAGATGCTTAAAACTTTTAGAATGGAAGATTGCAATTCTACAGAGACACCTATGCCTAAGGGCTTTCAAGTAAACAATAATGATGAAATTCTACATGATATACCTTACCGAGAACTAATTGGGGGACTTATGTTTATATCTACAACTTCTAGACCAGATATATCATATGCAACATCTTTTCTATCTCAATACCTAGAAAAACCTACAAAAAGTCTATGGATACAAGCTAAAAGAATACTTCGCTATTTAAAAGGCACAAGAACACATGGCTTGACATACTACAGAAATAATGATAAATACATAGATACCTGTTTGGAAACATATTCAGACGCTGATTGGGCAGGAAACAAAGAGGACAGGAAGAGTATTAGTGGATCAATAACATTATATAATGGCAACATCATATCATGGCTATCGAGGAAGCAAAATTGTGTAGCATTGTCTACAGCTGAGGCCGAGTACATAGCTGCGACAGTGAGTATATGTGACTTAATTAATGTAAAAGGACTATATATGAACTTTAATAGTAAACAAAATTGTGAGATTCAAAGTATCTTATATATGGATAATATAGGAGCTATAGAACTATCTAAATCTTATGAAAATAGTAAGCGTGCAAAACATATAGATATAAAACTACATTTTATAAAAGATTTATATAATAAAGGTGAATTTATAATAAAATATGTATCATCACATAATAATCAAGCTGATTTGTTTACTAAGAGTCTAACTAAAGAAAATTTTGTACGATTGCGTGAAATGATAAATATAATGTCATAAATGTTAATTACAGTAATAGAAGGTAAATAATACATACATAATTAGATAAAATGTTGTTTTTCATAAATACAAGACTGTAATGAAACTATAAAATATAATTGTTTAAAAATTAAAAGTATATTTTGTTAATTAACTTGTGTGAAATGACAATTTAGTAAAAATGTTTCTTTTATTGATTGTGTGTAAGAATGTTAAAAATTATCACTAAAAATTGATAAGTATTTATGTACGTAATACATAAAATATGATTAAAATGTATAAGTTGATAGGTATCAAATAAACTTAGATAGGATAAAGATGTTACTTAGAATATAATATGCAACTGTAACAATTTCATTTATTAAATGTCTTTAATTGTAAAGAATGATAATGTAACGTTTATAAGTTTATGTTGTTTAGTAACTTTGCAAATTTCATTTGTTGTGTATAACATTAATAAAAAAGAAAAAATTCATAAGTGTAGAAATAAAATAAATGTAACTAGCTTTTATAGTATATTTAAATGTGTATGTTGTAGTGTTGCGATTTTTATTAATGTTAAATTACTAAAAATCGAGGAAGAGTGTTAGAATAGTTAATCTGTGGAAGCAAGTCTTATTATTCTGTAAATGTTTGTCTAGCTACTAGTAGTCTATGATTGTCTGTATCAAGATCTCTCTGGTTAAGAAAATGGTGGTTCATGTAAAAACAATGTATGGTTATTAATAAAACAAGTTTAATAGTAAATATCCTTTTATTCAGTTATGTGAGTTGCGTGGGGGTTTAACAACCTAAACTCATAATATTCTCACAATTACAGTGCTCCAGGAAGGCTTGGTTTGATATCTGTGCGGTATTGCATCGAATGTATGAGTAGATCTGACGTGGCTTCACTAGGCTTTGTAAAACATGAGCTAAGCTGAATGACGGCAGGAAAAGTTGTATTATAGTCTATGGTATTTTTCTGTACGTTATCTGTATCTTGTTTTTTTTTTTAATATCTCAAATTAAAATTATGGCGCGCATAACGCAAGCTTCTTTTTCTTTTAATCGTTCGTTTTTGGCTGTTTTCATCTGTATTTAATGTTTCCGTGTTTAAACGTTTGTAAATAAGTTCTGTTGTTTGTAGTTCGATTTAAAATACATATAAAAACAAAGTGCATGGAAATTAATACGCTTTTTAACATGTTGAAATTGTATCCACTAACAGGTAGGTAGGAAAAATACAAAACAGATAACACTAATTACTAAACTTATCAAACTACCCACCTCTACTTATGCCTCGGTCATACACAGCGATTAATCGCTGCGAGTAATAGGAACACATTTTACCTACAATTTTCATTACGAAGTAGGTAAAAGTATTTAATGTGTCGGTCACAGACAGCGATTAATTGCTACGAATTCTCGTCGTATTACCTGTGTATGACGGCGATGAATGAAATTAAAGTTCACTAGCAGCGATTAATCGCTGTGTGTGACCGAGGCATTGGTGTACCTATGGTTAGCTCCTACTTATTTACAACACTAGTCCGTAAGTACATAATTAAGTAGAGTACCTATGCCTATACCTACATATTATTATAACAGTAGAAACTTCTGTAGTTATGTCGATTTATTTAAGTAGCTTAATCAAAATTGAAACACGGAAAATGTTATCTTTAAACCACAAACCAAAATAAATTAGATTCTTCCCTGATGCATAGTCGTAGGTATATTGCCTGTGTTAGAAAAATATTTTTATATTAAACCATATTACCTAACACTTTACACTACACTTCAATAAGTCCAAAACGATTTTTAGAACTAATTTTACAATTTTTATTTTATCTAAGTAATAAATTATTAAAACACGATTCAATAGATTCGTCACCGTTTCTGCCTATAAGGATTTTAAAATTACACAGAATTCATGTTAATAATGTAATGTAGGTGTAATAGGTACCTAAAAATAAATATGTTAGGAACTAGATAGTAATTAAAAAAGGACATTTTCTTGATACCTAATTGATTAACGTGTGAACTTTATGTTTTTGCATGAGAGTGCTAAAACTAAGGACTAAGTTTTAATTTATTAAATATGTTTTATAAATAATACATCGTGTATGTCATGTAAATATGTATATGTTTTGATGTTCAATTTGATAATGTTTCTGTTACGCGATTGTTGATGTGTGTTGTGCCTACTAATAGCTAATAAAAATGCCTGTACGTACCTACTTATTATTTAGTGATAAATTGTACTTAGCAAAATTAGTAGGTTTAAGTACCTATCCAGTTAAAAACTTCCTTATTTATCATTTAAAAACAGAACAACGTTTATGTAATACCTACTTATTTATTAAAAGCGACATAACATGGTTAGTAACTATTTGTTTAGTAAATATGAAAGCATAAGTTCTTTACGATCGCAGCATAAAGGTTTCCATGCAACGGATTTCCTCGCATTAGAAGGGATTCGAAGGTCAAATTTCCCTAATTCGGATTGACACGTGTCCGGATGCCATTTTTTATTCCTCTAAGTCTCCCCTTTTACGAGTACGATTCTATTATGAGTGGTCGTAAAACTTGTAAAGAAAATCGGATAAGACGTCTAGTCTACACTACTGTACTGTAGTCTCAGTTGCTATTTGATTAATAGAAAATGTTACTTAGCGCTTTTCTTTTTGTTAGTTAGGTAACTGAGTTTTGATAGTACCCACATAATGGCTCTGTCACACGTAGCGATTAATCGGTGCGAGTAGGCATTCGTAGCGAGTAATCGCTCTGAGTGACAAGCTATTCGCTGCGACTACACATATTGTTGCAGCGATTAATCTCTATATGTCACAGGCCCATATGGAAGTACAAAAGTCACAGTTTTTCTTTTAAGTTTTAATTGTGCTTACCTAAGGAAGTATGGTATACTTACATAGATTCAGTTATTGTTATTGAAAATAGATACTACCTTTTTAAACAAAAATAAGTAGAAATACCTAATTTAAGTTCAGAGTTCGAATATACCTCCTAATTGCGAAGCATTATCTAGCTATTTCGTATAAAAGAATCAATCAATCTATTTTAAACTTTTAAAGCGAACCTAAAATTGAACCTTTTATTATTATTTTGTCCATCTATTTTTTCTGCTTTTATAATTTTATTTTGAAAAACGAAGCTAAAATTGGCAAGAGGGTAAACTCGTTAACTAAGTATAGTTTGTAACGGTAGATGGCAACACTTGCAGGGTCAACGGCCGAGCCGCTGAGCTCTGCGTACGCGGCGCAGTTCGGCACGTTCGCGTCCGCGCCGCTCGGCTCGGTGCTCGGCTCGGCCGCGGCCGCAGCGGCGGGGAAACAGGTCGAAGGTGGGTTTTTATACTTTTTTTATACTATCCCACAGCTGGGCACGGGTCTCTCACCATAACTAGGGCAGGCCAGGAGCATGCTCCACTACGCTGCTCCAATGCAGCTTGATAGAGCGCTTCAATTCAAATTATTTTATTCATTATGTAGTATTTACATATAGGTACGTGTAATGAAAGTCAGAATATCAGTTGGTTCTTCGGCTTTGGGCATCCTTTTGTGATAATTATGTTGGTCTTTTGAATTTCTGCAAATGTCGCTGTACGCAGGTACAGTCCGATCAACGATGACTCGATTACATTCAAAGAAGCCAAAAACTTGGATCTTATCTATAGGTACTTACCAACTCTTTAATGTTAGATCCCTGCGGAGGTTGAACCAACTATTTCCTCCCTAGATTTTGATTCTAAACTAGAATCAAAACTAAATTTACCAATAAAGTCTACTTACCCACATTCAATTGTTTTTATTATACCTTCAGGTCCAGAAGGCGGCAACCTGTTCATCTACCATCTACCGCAGGAGTTCACGGACACAGACCTCGCGTCCACCTTCCTGCCCTTCGGCCACGTCATATCCGCCAAAGTGTTCATAGACAAACAAACGAACCTCTCAAAGTGCTTCGGTTTCGTCTCATACGACAACGCCGCGTCCGCCCAAGCCGCGATACAAGCCATGAACGGCTTCCAAATAGGTACAAAGAGACTCAAAGTTCAATTGAAACGATCCAAAGAACTATCGAGACCATACTAGAATATTCCAGAACTCGTTCCTAGTGAAAACAATATAAGAAGAAAGAATATACATACTTATTAAAAAAATATAAAAAACAGAGAACTATCGCAAAGAGGTTGTAAGTTTGTGAACGTTTGTTGTGATGTACCCGGTGCACTTGAACTGAGGGTAGTTCGTAAGGTTCGTTCGAAAATCGAATACGCGAGTCCACGTGCACAGTTGTTATTTAAATAAGATTAAAGTTAAGGTTTGTGTCAAAGGATTTATCGTTTCCAAAGTATTCCCCAAATTTGTTTATTTACTTACTTAATCTAAATCTTATTATTATATTATTTAATGAACGATAAGTTTTAGTCACTTTAAGCATAAGTTGGATGCGTAGCGACCGTCGCGATTATAGAACGCCAAAGAGCCGGTACTAAGAGTAAATAATTCGTTTTCGAACTGATTGTCGAATCGCGTGCATCGTATTGTGTCATATCTGCATTAAAATTATATTGTGGATTTTAGGAAGAGATATTTTTATCGCCTGATGCTTATGCAACCAATTTACCTTGAGTATTGATGTTAGTTTTAATTAACCGTTGCGTTCTAAGGAACGTTTATGTTTTGTTACAGCTTGTTCATATTCTGTGAATACCACCAGTTGAATAACTGATGTGGCCATTGTCAGTAACAGTTTTAGTCTTTTTTTGTGTAAAATAAGATGTTAGATTAACGAAATGATCTCAAAGTGATCAGTGTATTTATTGTTTTCCCTCACTTGTTGTCAATATTCGTACTTAAATGTTTTTCTTCGAACTAACAAGACACGTCACTATGTTTTAATATCGTTCAATTGTACAAAAACCTGTGTAATGTCAGATTGTTTTCTTATACACGACATTTGAATTTTTATATATTAGATAATGATTTAATGAATAAATAAACAACAATTGTAATGTGAAACTACTATGACCTGTTAAATATCTACCTACTAATATGTTCAGACTGCAAAGTGAAGGAAAAATCTACAAAGTACTTATAAGAT
>DVQY01000021.1:0-10914 GCA_018232025.1 Ernsta colotes
GGCACGCGAAAAGTCCCAAACCAATTCAGTAAGGATTATATTATTAATGTTCACTAATTCTATAATGTGTAGCTTAAAATGTAACAGTTACCTGATACGTGTGTATGACTCGAGTTCCAATATCGTCGAAATACTTCATGGCAGATTCTCCCTTCAACTCGCCGCCGTAAAACACTTGTTCTGGCCGAGCCGCTCTGTAATGCAATGGCAGATGATTAATGTACAAAATCAGTAAGTACCTATTTAATATGAGATAATGACGGCGATTCTGTTCTGAACAAATTGCCATTCACTGTAGATAGCATTGCTACTTATGATTATCATGAAATATAAAATAATGTAATTCAGAGCGCTCAAAGAATGTTTTATGGATGGATCTTAAAAGGATTTAATTATATCCTTCTCAGATACCTACCCAAAAACATATTCCTGAATAGAATTCCTGAATAATCAAAAATTAATATAAGCATAGGTAAAAATTCTTACCCCTTTATCAGCAATTCTGCATTCTTAATAACCAAGGCTTCAACTTGTACTGGTTTCTTGCGAGGGTGCAACTCCTTGGATGTAGAGTTTGCCCAAACAGTGAATACTACTGAGGGCTCATTGTCTTCTAAGGACCTCGCGTCAAACCTCAGCGTTATAGGCGCTGTATCTTCTGGCTGCTTCTTGAAAGGATTCTCCAACATGCATGAAACTGTTGTTTTATTTACACTGGTACAGATCATGTGTTTGCCCTAGAATAAAATAAAGTCACAATACTCACAATGATTCATAAATACTTATAAATATTATTTAAAGGAACAGTCTTTGGGGCTGAAAGAAAGACCTCGACGATGTAAAACACGGTTTGAAATCAACTTTAAATCCATATTTATGTATTGTGGTTGTCTATTTATGAGTACTCACGCTAATGTTTGCAGCGATATAGTGGAGACTGGAGTGGTGTTGTACAAAGAACTGAGCTTCATATGCCGATTCGCCGTAGTTGTCAACGGAAATGGAAAGCCTGATCTCTTCCTCTTGACCTAAAGTTAGAGCGTATGCTTTTCCATCTTCGGCTGAGAGCATAATATTATTTAGTTAATTATTAAGTAAAATGTTATATTTAGTATATAAATTGCTTTATTTTATTACCTTAAACTAAAACTCTTTAAAAGATAAGCAAATGGCCGATAGTAGTACATATAAATAACCAGAATAGAAATTTAAAATCATTTTAATTATTTATAAACTTACTTTTAGGCAGTTGAAGAACAGGATCTACAATCAAATCGCTAACGCAGACACCATCAGAACCACAATCATTGAGGAAGTTTGCGCTAAAGGAAGTCGTTGCTGTCGCGTTTAATACGGGATAATCATCGATGTTTGGTAGGGTTCCAATAGTCGAATACTGAGGTTGTATGTGCACTATCTTGTAGTTTACCTGGAACTAGATATTAAAAAAATTAAATCTTCATTCATATACAGGAGGGAGTATGAAATGATAGTGGCTTAAATATTGCTTTTTAAAATTTACCTTAATGGGAGTTTGTATGTCTCTAGTATTGTTTTTAAGGTACACTATGTGCTCCCTGCAAACTTCAACTTCTTTTTCTAAGTGAATGGTTCTGTTTATAATATTAGATTTCTCAGAATCGAAGAAAACTCTCGAATATTTTCTGCCACCGGGAAATGTCTCTGCTTCAATAACATAATTCAATTCATGAACGTTACTTTGAGTAGATCTTACTAGAGATTTTATAATGCAACATGCTTGGAAATGAAAGCACGTGTAATTTGAGTATGGATCCTTTTCACAGCCATATATCGTTGGGTCTATATTTATAATCGTATTCGATGGTCGTATCGATGTCTTTATATCGATGATAGGTTTGGTTCGAATCAAAGCTATGCTGCCCTGCAAATGTAAAATACTTATATAATTTTATTCAATTCATTTACCAAACATTTTTTTCGCACAAAAAATTAATAATGAAACTTACGTTTTCATAAGCACCGACTAATAAATCTGGATATCCATTCGCGTCTAAGTCCATGCCTCCTGATAAGGAATATCCAAAAGTTTTCATAACTCTTGGTAAAGATTCTGCTTTGATGATTTGATCTGGTTTAGACTTAAGACCCAATTTTCTATCTCCCATATGAATATAAACAACACCATTGCCCTCATAGGGACTTCCAATTGCAATATCTTCGCAACCGTCTTTATTTAAATCTCCAGCGTTTGCGATGGATATACCGAATTGTGATTCAGGTTTACCAGTTAATTTAACATTGTATTCTGAAGGCAAATTGTGGTTTACATTCAAATATAAATAAACTGCACCACCAGTATCACGTGAAAAATAAAATGGAGCACCCACTAGAAGGTCTGGCAACCTGAAATGTAATTGGAACTTTATATCAACAACTTCAAAATAACAGTTTGTATACTAGTTTCGCTCATGCTCTTCATAAAAACTAGAAAGTTGTCACATTCATAGTCCAGAACATACCCATCGCCGTTAACGTCAGCTGAGGCAACTTCATATCCAAAACTGGATCCAAATTGTTCACCGTTAAGTATCAGAGTAAAGTTAAGGATATCAACATCAGGTCTGGTCCAGTCATCAATTACTTGCTTACTGAATAGAACTACTTGACCAGTTCCTCGCGCACGTGGCGCTCCTGCTGCATATGATGGCTTGGGGCCAAAGAAAAGAGCTCCTGTTACTGACATTCCTGAAAATCAAAATATAACATAAGTCCATTTTTAAACTCACTGAACATTTATAAATAATATTTCATACATATCTACAATGAATCTTATACCTTAAACCAGCTAGCATATAATAGTCTATCAATAGAACTAAATTCCAAAAACGTACCCAAATAACTATATTTTTCAACAGGACTAACTCCATCTTCTACAGGTGCCATATACACAGCATGATCACTCTCAAGTAAGTCATCATTTGTGTCTTGGGTGAATATCGTCCCTCTCCAGGTGTACGGACCTGGGCTGCCCATTATCAACGTGTTATCATCCAGAAGCGAACTGCTGGTCCCAACTTGACAGAAGCCAAATTCTTCATGTTCCCTGGGAATATATTTAAAAGACATTTTAACTATCTCTTTTGTTTATATTTTTGTCAATATTAGTTAATATTCTGATGTTTGTTCTTTATTGTAATTGTTAATTGGTCAACAAAGGTTTTTAAATACGAGTGGTCTAACCTTTTCGTAATAATATTTTGATATTACGTCATCTTATTTACAGTTTATTTATTATGTTATCAATCATAAATATCCTCTGCTATGTCGTAATCATATGCTTACCTAATAACTGAACGACCTCGACATGGCTCCCAAACATCGGTTAATTCAAGTTCATTGCTTAGTGTGTAGCACAGACCTTGACCAAATTGAGATTCTCCAGATTTCCGGATGAACCTGAAACGTAAGTGACACCACTTGTTAGAGATTTATTTATTAATTTATCTTGGTATGGACAAAGAAATCCAGCCGAAACCAAACTGAAGATTTTACATAGTAGGTATTTGTTTATGAGGCAGAAGGAAATCCATTGCCATTGCATAGCCACCAGGTAAATATGCTAAACGGTATATATTATTATAACATTTTACATAGAATATGGACATCCCTAACCAACTCGTTCAGAAGAGAAACTTGATAAAGTTTCCTCAATTGGCTGTAACCCTTTTTTCATGTCTTAAATTTGATCTCGGATCAAGCCCTCAAGCGGAGAAGGCTTGAAGGATACTCTACTATGCTGCTCTAATGTGTGTTGGTGGAGAGCTTTCCTAAATTATGTAATGTATAATTCTTACCTATGAGCACACACGACAGCCTTCTTTCCTGGTCCTTGACTTCGAACAGACACTCCAAGCCACTGGCCATCTTTGATCTCATCGGGGTGTGGTCCCGACAGGTGCTGGGAGTCCAATGCTATACAAAGTAACATTGTGCTAAATGTTTGTCATAAATGAACCCACCACAAAAGCATCATCCATTAAACTTGCGTGGCATTTTTCTTTTAGATTTTTTTATGTAAAATGACTTTTGAGAAAGGTAATTTATGACATGTATAATATTAGTATCTGTGTTTATTGTTTATATTTGAAGGCAGGATAAAATAATTAAAAAAAGCTCCACAAAGCTCTATTAGACACAAATTCAATTCAACGGCTAACATGGTGTTAAATAAAAAATGTAAATAACTCGTTAATTATTTCAACCCAAATCAAAACTCAGTTGACTTTCTTATGTATAGAGAATAGAAGCAACATAGGTATAATTAATACTTAAGAAGTTGCTTATGTTTGAGCACAGAAATTGAATACCAGTCAAAGGCCATACTTATGGTATCTTGGCAAATGCAAAGCATTGCAACCAGGCGTGTATGATGCACAAGAATATATTGAACACCTAAAAACGAAAACCTTGCAAATAAAAAGGAAGTGTTCTTTGACATTGCAAAGATATCGTGCGAATGCTTTTGAGGCATTTACAAAACATGCATAATCGACTTTCAACTATCTCTCTGAAGTCTCGTGTTACTAAGGTGACGACACACTCCTGCAACCTGTAATGAATCACTGTGAAGATACGGCGTGACATTATTATTGTTCAAACGTGTGGTCTCAGGTTAATGGACGTTATCGATATCTACTTTTATGTTAATTTCGAGCTGATACTGATACAAATTAATCAATGGCCGATTCGTTAATTCACCAAAAGTCACCAATAGTTAAATTTTCATTGAACGTGAGTATTCTAGTTAAGTTATTGCACTAACTGTTAATCGGCCTGGCGTTACTAGTTGAGTATTGAAGATGTTAGATAATATTAATCATTACTGTTACCAGATATACTTTGGTTTTTACTAATTATATTAGAAACTGAATGATTGTGCATAACTTTTTTTGGGTTTAATAATTTAATGGTTAATTAATTAATACCAGTCACCTTAAGGACCTACTTTTTTGAAGTCTCTTATTTCACTGTGTTGAGTTTTAGTTTTATTTTGACAGCAATATTAAGAGTCAAAATACTTAGCTCTATCTCTATTAGCAAAGCTCAAATGGTGTCATCTTTGGTCTACTGCGTTATATGTATTAAAAGTTCATGTACTATGGTATTTAGCCTCATTTTAAATAAATTTTCTATGTGATCTAAACAATTTACATCTGCAAACAACTATGCCTTATCTCCATAAGCAAAAGAATGTTCATCGAAAGTACCTATTATGATGTTTGTAACGGAAGGTGCTTTAAGTAGCTAAGCTTTAAGTGGATGCCAGTGCAAGCAGTTAGTTATTCTCGGGTGTAATGCACATTGGTACATGAAAAAGATTTCTATTATAAAAATACCGAATTCAATCAATATTAATTCATGTAACATTTTAGTTTCAATACCCCAAATAACGTTTAAAATACCTGCTTGTTCGTACTTACCCATAACTTTCTTGATTACAAAGATGAGGAACAAGACGTGAGAAAACAGGTATTTGTACCGGATATAGTAGATAAAAATACGATAATAGATCGGAAACATAGAAATCGATTTCAAGTACTTATTTACAGAGTCGATGGGCTATATAAATAATATTTAACAATGCAAAATAAATTTTACCAGTAAGTTAGTGCATGCTAAATGTATTGATGATGGGTCAGCTGGAACTCGATATACAGTTCGACTATTAGTAGAATCAAAGTAAAGAACAGCGATTAGTCTTTATTAGTATTAGGAATAAATTAAGAAAAGGAGGTTGAGACCACAGCTCACTTACTCTTGTTTATCTTACTGCCGTACTTCGCTGTTTGGCACCACCGACAAAAGACAACATTTTAATTAAAATACGTTCTAATCTCATATACGTTCCAGCAGTGTCTACTTTATGATTCTTAAATCAAAGAATGAAAATCTTCATTAAACGTTACGTTAACGTTAGATATGGTTTTGTTTTAAGCAATTGGATTTTTTTTTGCATTCAATAAAAAAAGTGCTGGCTACATTAATTAAACATACGAGTCACGTGTAGGTTTACTACAGTAATTCTTAATATACATAATATTATCTACTTCTAATGTGTAGCTCTATTTTTCGTGACTAAAGGAACCCAATATACATAGTGGTAATAAGAATTTCAGAAATTGAACAAACTTAAGTTCTAGAAAACCTTCTGTGCTTTATTTGGTATCTACACTACATTTTACACTAAACGTATGTGCATTTGAAACATTAATATTATACTACTTTACGTTTCTGTCCATACAACGTCTTCCTATAATATAGAAAAAATAGTTTTAGACATTCACAGTACGAACAAATACCTGATAAGAATTCAGATTATGACAGGAAAGAAAAGACTCGACAAGATTCGTTAAAAAAGTTACATTATTTGAATGTAATGAATCTTTTTTCCCATGCTATTGAGATATTATTGACTGAAATGGCTGATTGATAATTTCGACGTTCTGTAATTTATATTTTTAATATTTTTTATTTTATCGTATACTCACTTCGTTTTCCATCTGTAACGATTTGCTGACAGTCTCTCACGGCCGGCGTGAGGCCGCATTTCCATAGAGCACCCGACCTAGTTGTGTTCGGTTGTAGATTCTGCCCTAACGGTGCGCCCACAAGCAACCTGGAAAAACAAAAAGGGAACATTGATATTTCAAAATAGAAAACAGGCTATTCAGAGCATCTTTCAAAAGTTTTCCTTACATAATGTACCTATCACTTGGTCGTGTCACAATATATTTGCTCAGTATAAATACCCAGTATAGGAATATAGGAAAATTATATTCGAAATATATATGAAAACTGGAAAATTCAATATTGCAATACAGCAAAGCGCGCTCCGCTTTGCTTGCAAGTGCTGATGCGAGACATACATACATTTACTGAATTAATTTAGCGATACGGAAAAATTTAAAAATAGTAATTTTACATACAAAAACGCATACTTATTATAGTACAACACAATTATTTTATGTACCTACAGAAACAATAGAAAAACATAGCGAAGACCGCTAACAAGGTACCTACCCATTAAGCTGTAATTGAGGACTTATCATTAGAGCATTATATCATTATAATGATGGTAATGACATAGAATTATACGCAAGCAGCCGCTGGCAGCAAGTAGGTACGAGTAAATAACACGGTAGCTTTCTGTAATTGCTTTTTTTAAATCTCATATCTCATGTTTAGGGAACATTGAGATCTTATCCAAGTAAGAACTTAAAATTTCAAATTTGTATAGTCTGCGTCTAATTTTACTATTAATAGGCATCTTGTTTCTAAGTAAAACGAGAACTTAGGTGTAATCTTTTGATAATAATAGGTAAATTTATAATAAATTAAATATTACCTAACAAATCTTTAACCCAATATCGTACCTTAAAGCGATTTTGATCGATTTATGGTCCTTTAATCTGGCTGTGGGCGATGTGGCAGTGGGCTTTGCCGAAATGTCAATCGAGTAAATATTATAAATACACCGATTATTAAAATATGCTGAAATAGTAAACTAAAACTGCAACCCGCTCAGAATATTGTATTTCATAGAGATTAAATACGGCATCAAATCTAGTTCAGATTCAGATATCTATTACCTACTTATTATAAATGAACCGTAAAGAAACTATCCAAACAAATACAAACTATTTATTCCAGCATTTCACTTATATTTCTCTGAATACATTTATCTACTGGAAATACAAATGCGGTAGCCGGCAGATTAATGGCAAAAGTATGTGCGCCGGTTTCAATTAACCCCACCAGCGTGCGTAGTTCAATTAAGCTAGTTCAATTAATTGCATTGCGGTGTCCATGAACTATTCATACATTCATTCATTAACTTCCATCACGCTATTCTGTTTCATTATCATAGCTAGAAAGTAGGCAAGTTTCGAGCTTTTCACTTACGCAGTGGTTATGTTACACTTATTAGTGCGTAATTAAAACTGAAGTGTTGAAACGCCGACACCTTTTCCTTAATTATGTATGCTGATGAACCAATAAAATTGTCTAATTTGTTTTTATCATAGAAAATAAAAAAGAAATGTAAGTAGGTAGGTACATAAGTAATTGTGCTGTATCTAATGGATATAGTTTTATATTTATTTCATTTGAAGTTTTACTTGATTTTCCGATCGTATTATAGATTAGACGTTTAATTACTTAATATCTACTACCTATACTATGACTTGGAGGTATTATGAGCGTGGTCGATTCATCTATCATCTTATAACGAATCGATTACACGCGCACGCGGCTCTTCAATCATTCGATGCCAAATGACCTATTCCGTATATATTCAATTTAACATTGGTTACGGGGAGCGGGATTTTTATGATTGTATGAGCATCTATAAGCGCCCTTATGCATTTAAATTATCATAAATCACTATAAACGTCACTGACCGCGATACGTTTGATGTTCTCTCCATTAGACCAGAATATCATTAGAACCATTTAATGAAAACCAATATTAATCAATTTTTATTATCTCTAGTTGGTATTAAAAGGTTGAAATTACGTTGGAAGTTCACACTCGTACGTGAAGCGTGCACGTTATTGTATTTTATGCTTATCATTATCATGCTGCTATTGTTCGTGATCTCTGAATTCGACGTAATCAAGAGCCCTATAAGACACCCACACTCGGGAAAGGTTAACGACTTTCTGTACTAAAGGGATAAACGTGAAAAGAAAGAAGTGGATATACAATTAAGCCGCCATTGTTTTGGCAGCGTTGCAACATTTCTTATCTAAACATTTTGTAAAAGCAGTCCCGAGAAAGCCGCGCCCTAAATTCGTGTTAAACAAATAGAGCTGCCGTGGAGAGCTTTACAAAAGAAATTACTCCCGAAAGCGTAGGAGTGTCGGACTGACGGTTAATTTTTGAAACCGCAAAAGCCAATCGGTCAGACCCTCATGACCAATTTACTATACAAAGGGTTTCATTATAGTGCAACGGTGTTTCGCGCCCACATTGTGACAATCGATCTTGCCCTCATCGGGGTTACACGAAGCGAGCGCCTACGCTGTCTTGTGAATAATATTCTAGAGAAACTACACCGGAGCTAATTTAACTATTATATAGATAAATGCGTGCGTATACTTTGCAAGCCGTTGTTTGTTACCGTAGAAGCCCGATCCGTCCATTACCTTAACACCGAAATGCAAACATCATCATATTATCAAAGACCGCTCCTACCCGCCGTCTCGCGTATCGCATCCTTGGGCCTCGCCCCTCAAACAACGATAAATTCCCATCAATAAACCATCCATTCTCGACATCGGCCGATATCACCGCCATATTGCACAGCCATTTAGATAACTTTTACAGTAAAAATGCATTTTGTTAACGTTTTATCAATAAGGTTCATGAAAGCTTTTACAATAAAAATGTTTACTTTAAATGTTTGTACTTACAACATTTGTTAAAGTTGATGCACTAAAGCTGAAAAATTGTAGCTTAAACTTTTCTCTCGCTGATGGAATTCATCCTATGCTCTTGCATGATATGAACTGCATGATAGGAACGTGCTTTTTAACAACTCTAAATACCCATGTGTCACAAAAATCTATTCGATAAAATAGTTGCAGATAGGTAAGTTACGTTACGTAAGCTACGTTAATTAAAATCGTTTTGATTGTGATACACTTAAGACATAAATAACGCCACTTAAATAGGAGCCAAATTTTCCAGACAAAGCCATAATTTAAAGAACAGAGGATTAGATTAAGTCAATTGGAAAGATCAAAGAGCGGGTGTCGACCACGCCGGAACACTGAGATGAAACGTGGCGATTGTTAGACATGAACATCACTAACATTAGACATATCTTCACGTAGGGCAAGCTTGTGATGCGCGGGCTTACCTACACGTAGTCCTTCCGAAAACTTCTTATATTTTTTCTAAGTACCTGGTTCTTACTAAACATTTTGGCAATTTTGCGAGTTAAGACGGAATCGACAGGGTTTTAGTGGTGTACAGATACTACTTTATCTTTACCACCATTTTACATCTTTCAGATAAATCAGTTCAGTTTATGAAACAGCTTGGGAAAATTTTATGAATAAGTAGGTAATGAATGTAACTAACTTTTTTTAATACATAAACTTTATTTCGATATCTTTTTTGATGTAAATGGAGACTGTATAAAAAGATTTTTTTTTTATCAAAACCTCAACTGTAAGGTACAAACAAGGTAACTGAATCAATAGAAATGTTGTGGCACTTGTGGTGTCATGAGCTTTTTATGATACGTAATTTGAAACTTCTGCAAATTTACCTTATTTTAATTTGTCGGTAAAAAAGAACAGGTTTTACTGTCAATATAGTGTAAATATAGTGAATATTTACTTTATTCTGTAAACTTTTAATGCCTCAAACTCCTTAGTTTAAATTTTATCTCGGAATGAAATTATTTCCGAATTTATTGACTTTTTAGTGTCCTAAATTTTCTTCATAACACAATTTAAGAATAATCGGTCGACGTCTTAACTTTAAACCAACCCGTCAACTGCTTGTTCTGCGGAACAAATTGATGAGAATGCATTGAATTGTTTTCTTAATCGTTCTCGAGTCTCACTGTATGGGCATAAATATTATGCTTGTGGAAGTTATGCGTGATGGCGACGATCGTGGCGACCGTACCCGTCGCCGGTGGTCTGCTGTCCAACCATTGTCCAGCTTTATTGTCGTAAGTACCACACAAGGAATGCTCCGACTATTACTCCTGGAATTTTCGGCCTTCGGACACTTACGAGTAGTTCAATACACAACAAGATTTATCACCTAAGTAAGCCCTAAAACATTATTTTAAATGGAATCTGATTTAAACTCTATTTCTAACGAAAGTAAACTGCAAAAAAGAAATCAAAAAGA
>DVQY01000022.1:0-10888 GCA_018232025.1 Ernsta colotes
TATCAACAAAATATTTACATAAATAATGAATAAGATACATATAAAAATATACTAATAAAGTATAAATGCATATATATGTATATATATAATGTATAATATATAAATATATAAAATTATATGCATTATAAATAAATATAAAATATATAAAAATAGTATTACATTCCTAAGATAATACATAATTACGATAACAATAATGTAATAAAATTTAATTTAAGGTTTCGAGATAATGTTTCTTTACTAAGTTTTTGAACGAATCCACTGTTTTGGCAAGGCGAATGGGAACAGGTAAGGAGTTCCATAATTTAACGGCATAGACTGAAAAAGATCGTTTAAAGAAGATGGATGAGTGAGGAAGGGCAGAGAGAGAGAGGTTAGAACTAGAGCGAAGGGAAAGACTATGAGTGAGGTAGGTAAAGTCAAAATTTTCTTTCAGATACATTGGTGCCGATGGGTTAAATAGTATGCTGTATAAAACAGAAAGAATATGAACATCACGGCGAAGGCGGATGGGGAGCCACTTGAGCTTAGCACGGAAATCTGATATGTGGTCATATTTACGAATACCAAATATGAACCGTATACAAGCATTTTGGAGTCGCTCAAGCTTATTAAGTTGCTCCTCAGTGAGATCCAGATAGCAAACGTCCGCATAGTCAATTGATGGAAGAATAAGTGATTGGACAAGCGCAATTTTCGTAGGGATTGGAAGTAGATTCCGCAGTCGTCGAAGAGAACCTAGCGATGCGAACACTTTACGGCTCACTTCACGGATTTGAGGCGCCCAGGACAGACGTTGGTCAATGTAAATTCCAAGGCTTTTAACAACGTTGCTGAACGGAATAGTAACACCATCAAAATAAACGGGTGGTAGACTAGACTGATCTAGTCTGTCAATTAGCCTAGAGCTACCCACAACAATTAATTGGGTCTTTGATGCATTTAAGTTGATGCCGTAGCATTTAGACCAATCCGAGATACAAGCCAGGTCGGAATTAATCCTATGGATGGCTGAAGGCAGGTCTGACAAGGGAGCCTGAGTGTAGACCTGGAGGTCGTCTGCATAAAGGTGGTAGGGAGAAGATAGCTGATTACTAATGGACTTAATGAAGATAGAGAATAGAAGTGGAGACAACACGCCACCTTGTGGAACGCCAGCAGCCGTATTACACCAGTTAGATAGGGAGTCTTGAATTTTGATACGCTGCCGACGCCCATACAAGTAACTACGAAACCAGTCGATCACATTCGGAGATATGTTAAGAGAGCTTAGGGTGGCCAATAGAATGTCAAAATCCACGGTGCCGAAAGCATTGCTAAAGTCTAGTAATGCCAGCACCGTGAGTTTACGATTGTCCATCCCTCGTCGGATATCATCGGTAATTTTTAAGAGAGCGGTAGTCGTACTATGGCCATACCGGAAGCCGGATTGGAAAGGATTGTGGAGGCTATTACGAGTAAGAAAGGAGTTTAGCTGGTGAAACACGAGGCGCTCGAGGACTTTGGAGAGGAACGGCAGAATGGAAATGGGGCGATAGTCCGAGAAGGATAAAGGCTTGCCTTTTTTGGGAATGGGGATAATCTGGGAATCTTTCCAGGCTGATGGGAAGGAGCTGGATGTAATGGAGCGATTCATAATGGAAGTTAAAAAGGGAGTAATGATATCAAGAAGAGGGATGACCATTTTACGACTAACACAGTCAGCACCAACTGAATCCGAGGAGATGGAAAGTATGCTCTTCCTAACATCACGATCTGTGAACGGACTAAAATTTAAAGGAGGCACGTTTGGCTTTGGGGCATTTGAAAGATTATGCAAAGTATTTGATTTCTCGGTGGTATCCATGCACCAAGAAGAGGAAAAGTTTTGATTGAGACAATTTAAGTCTAAATTATTAGGAAGCGAACTCTGCTGTTTACCCACGCCAAGTTTCCTGAGAAAGTTCCAGACCCTAGCAGGGTCCTCATCTGCAACTGACTTATAAATATGGCGTCGTTGTGCATCCCTACATACCAAATTGCAACGATTCCTCACTTTCTTCAGCTTCTCCCAGTTCCTACTGCTAGGATTCGACTTGTATCTCGACTTGGCCTGATTTTTCTTTGAAATTAATTTTTTGATGTCGTCAGACAACCATGGGGCTGGGGCGTGGCGTAGACGAACAGGACGAACGGGAGCATGTTTGTCGTACAGTTGGATTAGTAGAGAATTAAATATGGCCACCTGTTCGTCTACGGTGCGAGCATCGTTAATAGCCTCCCAATTCATTTCAAGAGCGTCCTGACGTAACTTGTCTACATCCAAATCCTTGAAATTGCGCTGAAATAGAGTTCTTGACTTAGCCTTAGGAGGGCGGACTTTATATGACATGTAGATTAGGTCATGATAAGAGAATGCATCAGCAGCACATTGACCATATATATCAACATGGTCACGGGAAGAGACTAAGAGTAAATCTAAGAGAGAAGGAGAACAGTTGGGGAAAAAGTGTGTGGCAGAAAGGGGTAGAATGTGCATATTCGCTGCCTCTGCTACGGATTTGAACCGCTTCGATCTAGTATCATCGCTTAGTAAGCATGTGTTAAAGTCTCCCATGACAATGACATGCTCGTAGATGGGAACAAACTCCTCGAGAAGCATTTCGAATGCCGTAAAATAATCAACAGTCGACGATGGACTGTAGAAAACACCCACAAGCAGCTTGCTATGGGAGAGCATAACCTCAATTAGCATGTATTCGACATCGTTCCCAGAATGTGACAGTGAAGATTGTTTGATTATTGTGAAAGGGATATGGGAACGAAGGTATATTGCAACGCCACCTCCTGTGCGGTCAAGACGGTCATTGCGAATAAGATGAAATCCTGGTAAGGAATATGATGTAGACGGTAGACAGGGCTTAAGCCATGATTCGGATACTAGAATAGCGTGGAGATTTTTGCTATCAAAAGAATCCAGTAATTCTGGATAGTGTGCCGGGATGCTTTGGGCATTGATATGAACTACATTAAAGTTCTTCGAAACGTTGGCGAAAAGAGATTCAAGTGCCACATTTATAGGAGGAATGCTGTCAAAACTGCTACTATTAGATCCATCGGACGCCGAAGCATATGGGGAAGAAAGGGTATCGTTCTCTACATCGTAATTAGGCATAAATATATATTAAAAATAAAATCAGTATATTTAAATTAAAAATAATAAATATAAATAAATATAAATAGATAAATAAATAATATTATACTAATGCGCTCTAAAGCTCAAACTTAATAAAATCTACATGGTATCTACTACCCGCCAGCAGTTTACAGAAATGTAGGTAGATAATTTTAAAATAATCCACAAAGCAAAGAGAAATAAATACATTCAAATATAAAAGTAACAAGGGTATAGGCATTACATTATGAAATAATAGTTTAGAAAAGAAAAATAATACGAAGATTGTTACTAGATAAACTATCATATATATTCTATTCTATTTCTATATTCTAATGTATTCAGAAGATATTCTAACATTGCAGTAAGTAGGTCTATTAATAAAATAAAAAATTAAAAGTGAAGCTAGATGGTGTTATCCCGTTGGTCCCCATAGACATTATCCCCATTAGTGGGGATAGCGAGATTCAATAATAGTAAAAATAAAAACAATAATAGTACTAAAGATGTGCGGATGCAGTGCGAAAGATGTCACCAGCGGATGAAAGCGGCGGCTTAATTTGAAGTAACGGCAAACCGTCGCACGGCACGGCGCGGCGGTTAGTACGCTGTACGGCACTTGCATACGCATACGCGTTCGCAAGCTTTGTCACTAGTCAATGATGTCTATGCCTTTGTCTATAGTCACTAGTCATGGATCAAGGTCAATGTCATGTCATTTATATGTTGTAAAGTCATTGTGAAGTAAATAGATTAGCTCAAATCTGTTAATTAATAAAATTACATAGATTACAGTAAAAGTAAATCGAGATATTTTAAAAATTGCAGAGAGATTGAATACAAAATAATAGCATACCGACATTCAATAATAAAAGAAAAGCATCTATATAATTTCAGTTACATTTAAAACATAAAAGATAAATGGGGATAAGTCTAGAGACAGTAATAAAATATACATCAGTAGTTAAATAGATACCCAAAGTGACAAAATTGAAACAAAGAATCTAGTTCTTTACAGGTGGATAAAAATAATAAGTAACTACGGCAGCTATCAGAGCTCACTCAATGCAGAATATTTATACGGGGACCGGGATGCACAGAAACACATAGTCACCTACTTCTTTGTAGTTTTCTTTGGACGGTTGCTGGTGGTTTTACCGGACTTCAAGCCAGATGTTCCAGAAGGAGCGGCTGACTCAGGTCCAGCAGCACTCGGGATGTCGTCCAGCTCAGCAAGACTCTTCACTTGGTGGCGGGAGCCATCCGGAGCAATAACATTCACCATACCATCCTTTGTCCAGCACTTGGTAATCCCGAAGCGATTTCTCGCCTTCATGAAGATATCATGACGAGCCCTAGTAAGAAACTCAGACTGAGTGACACCAGAGCCTTTCAGTTTGGTCTTGGAGTACCATACGGTATTTCTCATAGACATCTCCCGGAACTTCACAATGATGGGTCTTGACTTCTTATCCGTTGGACGGCCCAGTCTATGACAACGGCTGATGCACGAAGAGGAGAAATTCGGGACTTCAAGTTTCTCTGTTATTAAGTTGGAGACAACTTCTTCAGTCTTCTCGTGCTTGTCTTCAGGGAGGCCATGTAGTAAAATCATTTTGCGCCTGCTACGCATCTCTGCGCGGTCCAATTCAATGCTAAGGAACTCTATTTGCTTTTGCACAGTCTGCATAGCAAACATAATGAATTTTTTAAAAGACGCGAATTCAGTTGCAAGTGACGTCGCAGTAGCCGGAGAAGAAGTGGATTTGTTCATCTCACGCTGGAACTCATTCATGCGCGAGTTGAACAGCTCATGGATGCTGAGTACAGTTTGCTGCAGTGCCTCCATTTAGGTTATGTTGTGCTTGATAGGTCAATATAATAAAATGAAAGTGGATTAAGAATAATTACAGGAATTAAAGGCTGGTGGGTAGCGGAACTTTACATACGCAAATTCGGCATAAAATTGTAAGTTTAAATTGCTTAATATAAATAAACAGTTAAAGAGTGCAACGAATGTGTATTGATTATATCACACCTACCCGCGAAAAAAAAGCCATTGGTCCGGTCTATCTCTAGTCTGTAAGTTCGGTTAATGCTAGCAACATTTACGTTGATATCTTAAATAAAAGCCTCTCGTCTTACGTTTAAGAGCAAACAATAAAAACCGACATGTTTCATGGCTCAAATATAATTTCAAGGCAAAGATGTGAATAAGTTTATGAGATTCGTCGATATCGAAATCTCTACATAAATCCCAGTATGTCGTAAAGCGTATCTGTCAAAACAAACGCCAGTTGGGGGTATTAGATGAGAAGGGTAGGGACGTAATTTCGGCGTAGAGGCAGATTTACACTGGTTAAGTTACTAGTATCAGTACTTAACTGAGTATTTTTCGCGTACAATAGATATAACTAGATAGGTACCTACTTGAATGTCCCACTATTAATCTGCATTCTTACGTATGGTTACGCTTAAATTATTCTACTACTATTTAAAAATGAGCGAAATATTTGTAGGAGTATTTTTCATTTTGTCTTTCATTTTTCACACTCTTCAACAGGCCTACTTTAACTCTAAGATAGATTTGTACTTATACCTACTACTTAAGGTAAGTATATCTTTAAAATGTCATCACTTATAGCAAAAAAATAGGCGTCAGTATACTCGCTTCATGTATATTAATTTATAGTAATAGGAATATTATGTTGTAAGGTTTACGTTACACAAAGAAGTTTAGTCTGTTTAGTTGCTCACCCCAGTACAGACGCTAATAACTTGCTTGTTGCAAGCCTACCTTTATCTCTCATCGCTCGCAAAAGACGAGACTAAGGCTCCATTTTGCGAGGTTGATTTACATGCCACGTACCAATTTTCAAGGATCACAATGCCTTCTTACAAATCGGGACAGCAAGATAAGTTACTTCACGAGTATGACTTCAGAGAATTACTTCAAGTGAAAATTCTTTCACTATTTTAGTTTTTAATTATATAATTGGGTGTTTTATGACTTTTGTATCCACAAGATGATAAGTGTTAAGGATTATAAGTGCTTGCTTTATTTTCTGGTATTAAATTAGGTATAATATAATTTTGTGCCGCATGTTTGATGATTCAAACAGACTAGGTAAATAAATCAATATTAAGTTATTTTGTTTATAATAACAATAAATAATTAACGTGGTCGACTCATAATAGGATAGTGTGCTGCCTGGCTAATTTCACTTGACCTATAAACGTATTTTTAATCATATAGATGTGTACTGAAAGCTACTTAACATAATAACTCCTCATTAGTAGACATTGAATAACTCCATCTAGAAAAATTATTTGCTGTCATCGCCAGGGTGTAAGCGAATTTATTGTCTAATTGATACTTACATTTTTTTAAAAATCAAAATTAATCATGAACACAGTATAAAGATAAGTAGGTAATATCTTATAGTCTTTGTTTCCGTACTAGTATATTTTAATTTTTAAGAAAAAAAATGTCGCCAAGCGCTGACGGGTAGAAAATTTGATTTCGCATTAAATCCGCCAATGATAAAAATACAATCAAAGCTTTAAATGAATAAACATATTGGAATATTTACCCTTAAAAAATGAAAATATCCATTTAATCTATAATTTTCATTTAAAATAAACATATTTCCAAGTAAACATAATAGGTATACCTAATAAAATATTGGGAAATAACATTAAGACGAGTGAAACTAACGAGAGACGAATGAAGCTAAAAATGATGACAAACAAATACGAACTTTACTTTATGGATATAGCGTCCAAAACGCATCAACACTCACTTTTTCATTTGGCCTGAACGTTGCTGTATGTATAATAAGTGGTGTATTTTTAGGGGCCCATATATTTGCTGAATAAATTTACCTCGACACAAGACGAGATATAAGCTCGTATTGAAGACGGGAAAACTCGGTTTACGTGTGTTTTATGAATGTTATGAGATATGGACCTAATCTTATGACAGAAGTTCTTTCAAGGTAGGTAGGTACTCAGAAGTGTTATGAATAGGAATGAGATGTCTGGAATTTGACGTGACATGTACATCTGACTGCCTTTGTATAGTTCTCAAGAATTCTCGAGCACGTTTCACTAACTTTACTTTATAATTTTTCAACAGAAAATTTAGCTTAACGGGTAGATTCTGGATAAGTTTAGTTTAGTTTAATATTATTATGTATTCAAACTTCACAGAACTGCAGAACCGCCACCCGTCAATTTTTCCCGCTCGTAGGAACAATATAGGCATCTCCAACCCCAGTAATAAAGTGCGCCGTAGAAAAAATTGCAGACATTAACCTTTAATTATGAGTAAAAATTGCCTAA
Source organism: Ernsta colotes (assembly GCA_018232025.1). Classification (NCBI taxonomy): domain Eukaryota; kingdom Metazoa; phylum Arthropoda; class Insecta; order Lepidoptera; family Hesperiidae; genus Ernsta; species Ernsta colotes. The sequence continues at coordinate 7,496 of DVQY01000022.1, forward strand.
CTAGGTATTAATTTTCATTTGGTTTCCGCCAATCCGCATTGGAGCAGCGTAGTGAAGAATGCTCCAAGCCTTCCCCGGTTGCGAGGAGAGAACCGAGCCCAGTAGTGGATCATAAAAAGAGTTGCGGCCAGGTATTAACTTTACAAACTTCTATAGGTAACTATGTTTTATTATTACAATTTCGAAATAATCCATGTTTGACTAAATCGCTCTTTCATCTCAATATTAAGTTAAATACTATCAGATACAGGCCATATAAATTGGATCTACTCAAATTTATGCCGCCCCCACAATTCGTGTCTAATCGCTTGACAAACTTCGACGAATAGAAATTACTTTATTTGTGTAGGCGATGTGTAAATTATAAGCAAGCAACATTATTTTATGTTGTAATTATATGAGGTTATAAGTTAGTTTAAGTCGATACCCAGGTAAGTTTTAAGCATAAAATGATAAAGATAAAGTAAGCCCTACTTAACATATCCATTATGTAAATGTTAAACATAGTATACGACAGGGAAACTCTTATAAGAATGTATTGAAAATATCTGTGAAGACCAGCAAATACCTACTCAATATCGTATTTTTGCAGTAACTTAATGTCTAAAGGTAATTAATATTGGTGGTAACCATCACAATAATATTTGGCTTATCACCAAGCTCAAATATTTGATTATCGAGGAATACTACAATTTGGGCCATGGTCAAACTGGAATGCCTCAATTCATTAAGAAAGGGTATAAAGTATAGCGAAAACTCTTCTCGCAATAACATTAAATTTAAATTTTCGAGTGGTTTATTTATTCAACATACTTTGCAATTTGGTAACGTTAACTCAATCAATTATCTTATGTTATCATAAGGTTCCATTGTTCAGTTAATAAAACAACATTGTCTGGTAACTAACTTGTATATTAATCCAAATTGTTGCCGAGAGAATATCTATTTAACTAACGAGCCTCTTGTAGATTAATTAGGTTAGGTACGAACAAGTTAGATATGAGCTCTAAATCTAGGCATTTAATATGACTATGATTTTTCTTTTGCTAAAAGGTTTAGTTTGTTCGCAAATTAATTCACAGTAGGAGGTTCTTAAATAAAAATACTTAAAAAAGTAAAAGAACTTGTACAAATATTGTGTAAAAATCAAAAATAGTTTTAAACAGGAAACCATTTCATATTACTGTAAGCCTTACCACTAGAACTGGCCGGCTGTAAGCGAAAAAAAGTCACTGAAAAACCTATAACGGTAGAGTCATAGCATTTTACGTTCAAACTTGCCCCAGTTCACTTTGAAATACTAAACCAAAGTGCCGCAACCGAAGCATTACAGAGTTCAAATTGTATAACACAACGAACTTTAAAATGATTTTTTACTAAACAGCAGTACAAATCTTTTAATTATAAAATTTTAATTTATTTAAAATAGGTTAAATTATAAATACCTACTTATAAAGATTACGTGCCACGATGTTTGTCCGCGATGAACTTCTAAACTACAGAACTTTATGACTACAGAAACTTTTAATTAAATTTTGGACACTGAGTGCAATTTGATCCAAATTTAGAGCTAGGACAATTTTTAATTCAATTTATAATATTAGCAGTAGCATTATTTTTGATAGGACATCTATGTACGCAGACCAAGTCATGGGAATCTCGTAGTTTCTATACCTAGTTAGTATATTCATAACAGAACTATATATAATAGTAGGTCAGGACACGCGTTCAAGTTTAAATGGGTTTTGTATAAGTTCTCCATCTATGACAGCAGCAGACGCCTTTGAACTAATAGAATTTATTCAAATCATTCTTGTAAAGGTCAGAATAGTATTTAATTTCACCTAATTCATATTATTAAAATAAAATCTATGCTTACTAAGTAGGCACCTTTATCTATTTTATTTTATGTATTTCAAAGAATTTTCCAAAACAATTTTTTCGTTCAGCAAGGTTATCTTAATAACATATTTTTGTCAAGATTTACCGAAACTTTTTTAATCATCAAGTTGATGCTAAAACTTTGATTAATCAATTTCTTCCGCACCTTAATTGAAAGACATAAATTGTTCTGAGAGCGGAAATAAAATTATAAATTATGTCGCTTACAGATAGAATTTCTGTATAATATTGACTTTTGGTGTCTATAATTTTTGGTACCCTGGTGTCTATGCACGTATCTGTACAGAGAGTTTATCAAAGTAGAGAAAATGAAGATATTGAGATAGACATCTTCATTTATGAAGATATCTTTATTTTCTTTACTTTGATGAACTTATGATAAACAAATTGGTAATTCAATAGAAGCTAATTGACATCCTATTACGAGAAACGACGATATAGCATAATTATTTCCTTTTACAGACGTAGAAATGTCAAATCGTAGGCGGAGAGGCTAAGGTCAAATGAAATGATCAACAACCAACCGATACTTAGATATTTAAGTATTTACGAGAACAATGTTTTATGGTGCCGCATCTATTAATCAAAACTATTTATAGATACACCTACCTACCTATGTAAATTTCAGCAAAATGTATAGATTATAAAGATAAATAAAAAAATTTAGACTTTATTTTAATTTCAAAAAGAAAATATCGGCACAAAACTACTATGCTGTCATTGGCTTAGCTAGCACGGATAGACTATGGTCTAATACCCCTCTTGGTTTACTCCCGTCGAGTCGCACCCCGATGTGTTACAGTGCGATCAGGATCAACAGGATTTTTTTCCTCTTTAGTCAATATCTCATCAATATGTATCAAATGAGCTCAAACACGATAGTGTTATGACACAGATTTTTTCACAGACACACTGTGACACACCAGGGTGTGACTCAACGCGAATAAACCCCCCTCTTCAGTTTAAAAACAGAGACCTTCGTCTCCAGAAATGAGATATTGATGGGTAGAAGATAGTGAAAATGTTCAAAAAAAAGACCCATTATGTATGTCTTAAATCTTTTGCCCCGCGCCCTGCTATCTTTAATAATGAAATTTTCATTTGGTTAAATCGTTTTGTTTAATTTTGTGATCGAACAAAGCATCGGTAATAAACTAGTGTCACAACTCGTTTTACTGAACATAAAATATCAGGCATAATATTTTGGAGTGTAAGGACTTCTAACAATGTAATAAAAACTTATAGGTCGTAAGATCTGTTGCAGACAAGAAATTTAACTTTAACGACGCATAAAAGCAAAATTTAAGTACTTTACAAAATATTAAAATCCGCTTTTTTGTAAAACTTTACATTAAGCCTAAGGTAAAAAAATATATACCTACTTATACTAACAAACTTACCTATTTACGGTTCATCTATACTTATAATAAATCTGTAGAGAGGTCAATTCTGTACATGAAATATATTTTCAAAATAACTATCAGGGGGTGA
>DVQY01000023.1:0-10873 GCA_018232025.1 Ernsta colotes
CCGCTACCTCCTGTTATTGTAAACTAACTCACCTATACGAATGTCTTAAGACTTGCCTCACGCGACCAATTTCAATACCTTAATTAGTTCAGGAAATGGATCGGCCGCTACTTTACTAGTTCTTAAAACAAAAGAAACGTAAAATTGTCGCCAAGAAAATTATTTGCGCAATGCGAACGTGAGAATAAATTTAAATATTCATCACAACTTTAAATACCAGTACAGTTTCTATTTAAGCTAGGTTTAAAATCCTTTACTTCAATGTGATCCTTTTTATGATTGTCGTAAGGTTGAAAACTGCTTACACTACGTTAAATTGAAAAGTTTTGCTACGAATTATAGTTATTGAAACAATTAGCTGATAGTTGAACTATACTTAAAATAATAGTACTTAATTGTGGAATCCAAATAAATGTTTTGTCTCCATTTTGAATATTATTATAACGGAGTTGAGGTTTGATGCACGAAAACTTATAAATAAATTTATTTTGCTCTGATAATAAGAATGTAAGATTAAAGTTTTTTAACATTATCGAAGTTAATATTTCTTTCAAAATCTTTTAAGGATATTTTTTGTTATAATTAGCGCAGTAGAGTTCTGTAGCTGCTATCTTAGATGATATTTAAGGACAAATGTCAGAGAACTAAGAAGAAATAGGAAGCCTTTTGCATAATAATACAAGGTAGGATTCTGTCATAATATCATGTAAATAAAAAATTAAATAAAAAATTATTTACCTCTAAAAATGTTGGGTCCATTCTAAAAGACCGCTTTAATATTTCTGATATTCTTAAGAATAAACTTATTTATATTTCAGCAGCAAAGGAACAATCTAATTACTTACCGACTCATTATTATGTGGTAGGTACTTAAACGTTACTAGTTTTTACCCTGTTATCAACAAGAACATTATTAAACAAACACTGTTCTCCTACATCAAGTTTTTAATCTCTCAACGACATTGTACTGGTCCTGCCCTGACATATCTTATTCAATATACCCTGGAGAGCGATTTCAGAAAATTGCATACCAAGTGCACCTACTGTCACGTAACGTCATAATGAACCCCTCCCAATAATTACTCGTAAGTAATATCCTGCATCGGAACCGGTCTTTCACATCCTTCATTCATATACACTGGATGATGAGGGACCTCGCACACTTATCAAGGGGTCTTGATTGCCTGCAATCCTTTTAAAAAATCCACTACACTGGCCTCAACGCTGCTACTCCCGACGTTCGGGAGATCCAAATCAAAACGAGCTCGTGTCATTCAGCCTTATTTTATCTCTCTCAGTTCTTTATATTCAGCAGTAGTTAGTAGTCAGCATTACGAATTGACATGAAACTGACAAAAATTCGATTCGATTTCGGACTCAAAATGTCGGAAATACGAGTAGACGTAGAATTCTGAACGCAAATGATTTCGTCCTCCCTGTTTTTAACCGGTTCTGTGTTTCATTACATTATGCCGTTGTCTAATTAACCGTTTTCTTCCATTGAGAAACACTTTATAATTATTTTGTTTACTAGAACAACTTAACCGTTTAGCACCCAACGAAAACGATCAAATATGAGAAGTCCCTTAAAATTGACGGCTCGAGATTGAATAGATGCTATCGATCTATCGACAACGGTGATTATACAGGTTATTCCGACGTAACGTTCGGTTGATATTAAAAATCTTGGTACGTACTACGCACTACCCGTGGGTAATTATTGCGTGAAATTGTATTGGTAATTGCTAAGTAATTTTAGTTTTTGGACGCTTGTTCAATAACATTTTTGACTAGTGAAAGCTGGAAGAAGGAAGTTCCTTATAGTGTTCTTTATGTATTTAATCATTTAGTTTAATCTAAATTAAGAGCTCCTAATAATTTTTACATTATTCATATCCTATTAGTACTAAAAAGTAGTTTATGTCCTTTTGGTAGAAAGGTAATCAATATGTAATTACCAGAAGATTTTGAACCTTTTTTGACGAACGCATATCATAAAAAAATTACAATATTGACAAAAAATCTTCACCAAACATTAAATAAAGTAAAATTAATACTTACACTTTACCAATCTTTGTCAGTAACCACAGCTTATAAGGGAATTTCCATTAAGATTTCATACTTACGGGTCAAAATCGTCCCGCATCCTTCTCATACATACAAATGATAATTTTATACAAAACACCAAAATGTCCGTGCATTATGGTAATGACTAATGACGTAATAATGTGCTGACGATTTTCTGTAACCCTTGTCGAATTTAAAATTAAACTCGTTTCGATCCCAAAATCGTTTAAGATGGACCTAATCGCTATTATTTTAATGCATTTTTAAGTAGTCCCAAAGTGAAGTGCGGAGAAAACGATAAGATAGGTCTGTATTGACTTTTTGTTTATACCAGGAAGGTGTGAAGAGGGATACCTATATTTCGATTAAGTTTACATCAGAGTTAAGTTAATTTGTAGATAATAGTAGGAATGTAGTTTAAAATAAACTCATGAATTATACTCACAACGTACGGGCTTAGAGAAATGGATTTCATTACATAGAGTTAGTTACTTAATAGCAGGTAATTAGTGATGAAATAAATTAAATGAAGAATGAAGAAAAATTTCAATAGTATAATATTCGTGCAAATAATGCTACCGAAATTTCACTTCAATATGGTTGGTATATTCTAGAAATTTTTGATTGAATCAAAACAAACGATTCTCCTTACGATCATAACATAATATTATCATAACCCTTCACTGATCTTGCGACAAAACCTACAGTAAACTATGATTACATCCATCTAAGAGATTCATCATACGAGGATTCTATCACAAAATGTACAAGGGAATATAAACACAATGAACATATGAACTAAGCATATATTGGTATGACGTTGATTGACCCTCTCGGTGTTGATACCGGTTGCAGGGCGCGACATTAGCGCTCAGTATCGGCTACCAGTTATTACTTTGTTTACTCTTATTTTTATTTTTACTCTTATTGAAGCTGCAATATTACTATATTTGATACGTTAAATTATCAAGTAAGTTTATATATTCAGAACGTTGTATATCCAAAAATAACCCTTTATGTCTTTTAAGAACTACTGCACTGCACATATCCCCATAATATTTAATTCCGGAGAATCAATTTTAAAAGTTTTCAGCTCTTGCCGTCTTTTCTCGGTGAAATAACTTTTATTTAATGTCCAAATTAAAAGTATATCGACTTTGAACGAAAAAAAATTCTAAGCGATAAGTACAAAGCTCACAGCAGGTGTTACAAAAATAGAAAAGTGACAAAATATATTTTTTATAATCATTATAGATCTAATGACATCATTTTATGATCAGTTAGGTTTATAAAACTTCAAGAATTTTGCTTAGTATTTATGTAGATTAGATAGATACCTGCAATTATCCTATGAATGTTACTTTCAAATCTTGTCTTCTAATTAATTCGTGTATTAATGATGTTAGGTCAATTTCTGTTTCAGGCGTTCATATAAGTAACTACCTACCTATATTATTTATGAGTATTGATTACTAGTTACATAGAATCACTTTCAGATTAAATATCTGTTAGGTATTTAATATAGTATAAGCTTTTAATAATAGAAAGGTGACCACACAGAATAATGCTAGGATGTCCTAATTCGTAGGCAGAAGTTTTACCAAATTATGAGTTTAAAGTTTTATGATAAATTAGTTCAAATGACCGATAAAAGTAGATATGCTTAGTTACTTACGAAATTAAAATAATCATGCACACACCAACCAGTAGCTAGCCAGTTATTTAAAAAATAGTATCTTCAATTATTTCACCATTAGACGTTTTATTATGGAGCGGCCTATTGTGGTAGTTAAACTAATTTACTTCATAGGCAACGGAATAAATAAACAGGTGAGTTATAAGTTGATCGTGTTATGAGGTATAGAAAATTAAAAAAATAATATCTGGAAATACGTACCTAATTAGCGGTTACGAATAATCTACTAAATTGTCTGCTTTGGACGGCAATTTTAAATTTAAACAGTTACAGATTAGCTTTTTAGGTAGGTAATTCGTTTAGACGTTACTTTGCAGAAGTCTATTGTCACTAAATAGGTTAGAACTACTTTGCAACTAGCCGCGAGTGTCTAAAACTGCGCTTACACGACAACATAAATTTCTCCATTCCGAGCAATTGTAGGCGAAATTGCTTCTTGTCGCCATTGCTCGGTGTTTTCTCACCCGAATTGCTCGGAATGAAGCAATTTCTTTTGCCCGTATTAGCACACCTTTAAATAAAGGATTTTATTTATTAACAATAAGTAGTTAGTGGACTGCTAAAAGTTCTCAGTTGTATTGTCATAGACATGTCTTAGCTGTCATAGGTGGATAGTACTTTCAATAAAGTTGATTTCATAGATTTTCATATAATTACACACAAATTTTGCTATATCGGACCACCTGGGTACCTACTACTTTATTTTAAAGATGAGTAATGATATAAATCAACGTGAGATTGTAATTATGTATAAGTAACTTAACGAACGAAATTTAATGAAGTTTTCAGAGTATATGGGTGTCATTATAAATATAGATAGGTATACTTACTACGTAATTAAAGGCTAACATAATTTATAGGTCATTACTGAATTCCCTTTCAAACCCAAGATGTGGCTTTACTTCACAGTTAGGTATATGTAAGTAAGTAGGTACTTATATGTATTGTATACCTATAGATTATGTCCCGAACTTTATTAATAGAGATCTAAATATTAAAGGGGGATTCAAATTTTTAGATAGGGGATGAATAGGGGTCAGAAATTGGCTAAAAAGAATTAACTAGGTAATAAGAGTAATAATGAGACGAAATTTTTCTCTATCGCTAATAACATCGACCTACAAAAGTTTGAGCACCGCTGTCCAAAGCCATTATATGCCATTACCGTGCATTAAGTTTTTTTGATTAGCCCTAATTAAGCCCACGGCGGCTACCAAAACATAGAATTTATTCCCGCCACCTAATTGTCTCATAGGTGTGACAGCCATTATTTTAATTGCAAACCCCGCTTATAATTGTGGCTTACGTTTCTTTCTATGTGCTTTTAATGACGCCCCATAATGTATTATGTATCATTGTGTCCTTATTCCTATCCTATACTTACCTATATTGCCTGCCAAGTCTTAGTGTTAATGATACAACATTTCAGCCCCTATGTCTTTACGGCTAAGAGCTAAAACGGCGTCAAATTAAGTGTCAATATTGTTTTTAAAAGAATAGTTCAGTTTACCTAACCGCTTACTTATGAAGGGTATTTATATTGTCGCGCTAATGATAGTGTGAATTCTTTATTGTTTTTACTCCATGTTTAAATATTATGGTGGGGTCGCTTTCATAGACATTTTGTCGCAAGTAAATAGTTCGTTTTTGGACATTCGTCGCCAGTAAACTTGTAATACCATATCAATAGTAATAATATCATACAGTTATGCAGTTAAATTTATCGATTTTCAAATTTATTCTGACCTTTATTATTCAGAAGTACCTAGTTGACTAATTCAAAAAAATATTTTAAGTTAAAAAAATGGATCTTTTTCTTAAAAACAAACAACACCCATTAGAGTACTGAAAAAAGTGATCAAAAATGGGGTACAACCCTGGATAGACCTTCTACGGACTGCCTAGGGCGTAGAGCTAAGTAGGTTTAAAAATAAAAAAATCTTAATTCCTAACCCATTCTAACAAATAAAGCTTCTAAAAAAATCCAGCAACGACTAATTTTTCACAGAGTAACCGACTATCAAACTTTGAAAAGACACGTTACACGTTACACTTAAGTATTAAATGCAAAAATATCAGTGTTCTTTTCAAAAAGTTATCGCTTCGCAATAATCCCCCTTTGAAACGCAGTAACAAATAAGGCTCGCAGGGGCTATACGAGCCTACTTACCATACCTGCACGCCTACTGTTTTCCAATGGTTTTTTCTTCGTTTTTCAGCCATTTTCCCTGGCCCGCGCGACCCGTCCTGTTGAACACTTTTTTTTGTAAATCAGTAAATTGCATATTTGAAAAACTACTCCCCGTTTCACCGTCTGCCGATTGAACTCGCTTTTATGGCAGCCAAATTTATGTTTAAGAAGAGGGTCATGGTATTTTGTGAATAGCGCTAGAATGGGTTTGGTCGATCATCAGTTAGTAGGGTATATGAGTAAGTATTAGGTACCCACCTACGAGTATATCTACAGGCCCTATCTATAAGCATTTTCAACATTATTAGGTATTAAATATGAGTTTTGTTTACCCGTGAGATATTGTGGTTACCATGCCGAAAGACAATTGAATGAGGAATCTGGGGTAAGGTACAGTAGTGACCCCGCCAAGACACTTATAATATCAGTTTTAAAATTTCTGTTTTGGATCTAGTAGTTTGTGTATTTGTCCTTGTGTTATCCATTGTAACTATGTCATAGTGAATGCATCTATGAGGCGCTTGTAAGTGTAAAGTGTTACTATTATGGCAGTTACACTTCACAAAGCAGTTTAAAATGCAGTTAAAAAATGAAGAGTCAAACCGCCATCAGCAAACGGCAATGTCGAAAAAAAATTATAAAAAAGATGCAACGAAAAAACTGACCGTATTCAATGAAACAATTACATTACATAATACTTAAACACATAGGTAATTTGCACTGCTAAACAACCAAGCGGTGTACTTAACACACTTCGGAAGGCCATCCAAAAAATCTAAGCCTATTGTTCTTCGAGAAAAAAAATGCGAAAAAAAAATAATCACCGCGTTTGTTAATTGCGTTCCCACTTTAAATTTGGACAAAGCAGTTCATAATTCAAATTTGGTACTCGAACGAACAAAACGTAGAGGTACAATCGAGTGGAGTGCTCACGCGCGGCGGGGGCCGCTTGGAGGGATCGTGGCGCATGCGCGGGAGTCTGCAACTTCCGAACTATTAGTCTATTTCCTACCTATTTCATGTATTCTGATCTGACAGACGTCATACAAGATCTATTTATTATTTATTTAAGCCGGTGGTGTCCTGCTTCAGGGCAATGGTCTTTATGCTCCCTTTTCACAAACATGCCCTGTTCGAAATCTTGTTCGACAGATTACGAGTTTGCGTTGAATTTGTTAAATTCATCTCCATAACCTTAAAATTTAAAGAAAGATAGGGAAGTCATGTGAGGTACACATTTAGTTAGAAGATATACAAAGGACAATTGCATCTTAAATAGGACTTTGGGTAGCAAAGAATAATTGTCACACTGCAACGATACGATTAAGACGTCACTGTTAAGGGGTTCTTTCTCTTCTTCAACAAGAGAAGTCAAGTCAAAACCTCTTCTTTTCAGTCACAATTCGCATTCTATCTTAACAAGATAAATAGAAACCTTTATTACTGAAAATAATAATATAAATTTCGTTGCAATAACATTTTCTCCCTTATTATTCCATTTTCATATTAGGTTCTCATGTTATAGTAATTACAATACTAATCTTATAATACAGCAAACTTTTTTGTGATATTTTGTGTACCTAATGAGTAGGGAACTTCTAGCCTTCGACATTGGTAACAATATTATTAGTTTGCCGTTTGGCATAGGCCTCCCCTAGGCCTTTCCATGTTTCTTTGTTTGCGGCTATTCTTTGCGACGTTGTTCTAGCTACTTTTCTGATATCGTCCTCCCGAGATAAACAGATACAGCTAGATACTATGTGAGTATCTAAGTACCTACTCAAAGACTGTCGATTCGACTGATCGCATCTGTAACCATGTTACAGAGGGATAAATGAAAGGTAATTGGAAGGAAATTACGCAATAAATGGAAGATTATTATTGAATTTAATGTTAAATTAATCGTAAACCCCTCTAACATCTGTCGCGATCGCCCCCCCGTCGCTCGACGCTACAACTCGATGGATACTCGATTCTCGACAATGAGTTTCGTTATTACATTACTTGATACATAAGGTAAGTGCTTTTAAACAAATTTATAGGTTAATGTTTTGAGTGTAGAGAAGTATTGGCTCGTGTCATACGAAATTGGAGACCGTTGTATATTAAGACAAAAGTATGTATTAAGATTGTTAGTTGCTGTTGGATGTTTATCATAAGTAGTTACATGCATTATGTTACATACTACTACAACTACTAACCTTATACCTACTACTACTACCTAACTATTTTTTTCTACTCAAAAATTAGTTAGGTAGTAGTAGTTTTTTTGTCCCTAGAAGTTGTAAATAAAGATATTATATTCGTAATTTTTACGCCAAAGCTTTTTTAATTGCCTAACTAATTTGTTTCGGGAAAAACTGCATACTATGAATTCCATCTAATCTATGAATATGTTATTAAAGGCTTTTGTACAGCAGCAAGCCACACTACACACGGTCATAGTGTGTGGACTATATTTTAGTTTTAGGCTCTCTACATTCTACATATTTCAATGTTATGGTTAACAAATAAAATAAAACATTCGATATTATATTTCTTTACTATATCTTACTGAATAGTTATTAACCTAAATTTTAATCAATAAAAAGAATAAAAATAAGGGAAAATAATTGAATTTTTCTCTTAAACAAGTCCGTCCATTTACAGTTAGCCATTAATAAACAAAATACGTACTTATTTCCAAAAGTTAAGTAAAAAATGTAGGTCACATTTGCGGAATTAACAGCTTCCTAATCTTAAGTTAGTGCTAGCAAAAATTCAATACAGATGTGTAAGCTAATCAAAATCCATTAGCAACGAGCTCTCGGATGATAATCCTCCCATCTCCTCATACACGAATTTGTCTGTTCAATTAATTTTTCTCGCCCGCTTTGCTCTACATGTATCGAGTCGCCGCGACAACCGGAGCGCGCGTCTGCATAATACATCGCAGTACGCTGTTACTGTACGTCGGACTTTAATTATATATCTGCTACAATTTCGCCTTTTTTCGAGTATTTTTCACAATTCCTCTCCCCAACACCCCCGGTTCACCCTCCGAACGGCCGCAGTAAAAAACGCTTTGTGCGTGTGTGTATCGAATGGCCGCTGGTTACACGGTCACCGCGCAAGCCGCGTGCGACCGCCGCGCGCCTCGTCTTGACGTTCGCGCCTCCGGACAACCACGACGATAAACGATACCCAATACAGTCCACAGATGAACACACTTAGACATTTCAATGCAATTAAACCCGTAGAATACGACGCGGACGCCGATAAGCCCCGCTCAACTTTTCCTGTAACAGGCTGTTATTTCACGATTTAAAATCGGTTCTCAACCCGTTAATGACGCGAGTACAAGTGCAGATCGGCGGCTCCGTTCGGCCGCGGACCAATCTATTTAATAACCCCCGCCGGTGACACCCCACCCGGCGGCCATCGCCAATTTTAACCCCCCACGAACCCCCTAGCACCCGCCCTGAAAAAAATCCGGAGCGTTTTAAAATTAATGAGTAAAAATCTACACACACACGGGCGCGGACACACGCGTGTGCCGCTTGCCCGATGATGCCTTTGACGAGCAAATAATGACGTGTAATAGTGTTCGGGCTCCGATGCGAGGACCCGGTCCGGCGTCAATGTCGCTTCAGACGGAATCCGTGATCGCCTAGCCTTTTCCATTAGGCCCAACTATCCGAGGAAAAAAATCGAGCACAAATTGAAAATTCGTCGGTTCGGGCGCGCTAATTCCGAGCGAAGCGGCGCCGCGGCGCGAGGCCGCGCCTCTACTGCACCCTGGCCGCCCTGCACCTGCACTATGCCCGCAAACTATCACGCATGCACCTCCCGACGTCTTCGCGACGTCCGACCGACCACACATGCCCCCGACACACTCTTATGTCGCGCTCCGTCCGAGCGCTCCGTCTTCCCGTGCGAGCACTTGCCGCCTACTGTCCCGTCGTCGACTGACGAAAAACGCAAATCGACGGGAAATTAATGCGATCCAACACTAGATGGATTGATATTTTTTTTCTTGTACTCACAAAAAGAGAAAAATCCACCACGTGTATGCAAATTTCTCTTTTCGTCGACGATCGTAATCAATTTGTGCGTAGGAAGCGGGTACACTTCCGCACGCACACGCGTCTAACTCGCGCTGGTGTGGACGCAAATTAAATCTAATACAAAATTGCGTTTTATGTTCACGCTAGTGCGTGTAGGTGTGTGTAGGGGGCGCACAATGCGAGCTCGCACCCCGTACACTCGGGCTAACCATTCCGTATTAGAAAATTTTTTTCTAATTTTCGTTATCTACTAATTAATTGAAATCATTTTTATAGAAATTTACTTCCAGCTAAAGCTTTCTGTTATCGGAAAACGAAAGAAATAAATCCACTCAAACAACATAAAAGAATGAATACATCCCTAGAATAAAACAATATAGCAGCTAGACTATATCATAAAATAGTAATCAATGTCGTTGAGACAATAATTTGAACTGTAAACCGTTGAAATCCTTATAGCCGTAAACCGGAAGTTTAACTATTTCCGAACTAAGCTATTAAAGTGAAATTGAATTGCAAATAGAGTCATAAACGCAAATAGAGCCTTTCAAATACAAATAATTATAAGAAACGGAAGTAAAATAATACAAAATTTAATCAATTTTGTATAAATACAAACTTCTTCAAAAGTTTCCTAAGTCGTTTCCAATACGTAAATCGTATCACAAAAAACGCGAAAGGACTTAACTTTTAATGATGAAAATTTTGTCAAATTTTCTGCAAAACTACACATTAGCATAATGCTATCGACTGTACTTTAAAAACTCACACAGGCTTAATGTTAAAAATGAATTACCAACACAGTCTCCCTGCCTCCCTGCTACACTCATTTTCATTTCGATGTTTTTGGGTTTTTGCGCAGATGGGGGCCCC
>DVQY01000024.1:0-10807 GCA_018232025.1 Ernsta colotes
TTTTTCCTAAAGGCTCTATTGCACCTACCCAAATAGTTTTCTCTCTATGTCCTCTCCCCAAAGGGTTGTCTGGAAGAGATCGCTTCATAGCGATAAGACCGCCTTTTGTGCTTACTAATTTATCTTTTTAATGCTTTTCTTGCTACCTTTCTTCTTCTTTAATTCTTTTATACTGCTTAAATCTTGTAATTTCTTTCTTTGTGTGCACAATAAAGAGTATCTATCTATCTATCTAATTTTGTCATTGAAAACACTACTGACTCAACTGCTTATTTAGGTATACCTTCTATTACCTTTATCAACATAGATAATTATAGCCTCATAGTATAGTGAAGTGACCTAAAAACTTAATCCCTTAATTAAATGTAACAAATTGTCTGATAATAGTTATCTAAATAAAAGCAATAATAAGAATTTCAATACAAATATTTCGACCACACTCAATATTCTTCGATGTTGAGTAGCAATACATCAATGTGAATAACTCTCAAAGTAAGCTTCATAATGCCCAATAAAGACAGGATTCGTAGAGAAAAACCACTGCTTAAAACGAGAAGATTCATTATTTGAACTTTATTTCTAGATTTTACCCTTCCCACTCCCAATTGTATCCGATGTACATGAAGTAAAGCACTTTATATCGGTAACAGAACATCGTAGTACCTATCGTTCAGTAGGTACACCAGCTTCAGAGCTATACGCGGCAACTATTAGCCGGGGACTAATGGGTTTTCGATAATGCCTGAACCGAATACATAACCACACACGGTCTTCGTTGAAAAGTGTTATCTGCTCAGGAGTTTGTATTCACTACAAATTTATCTGTTTTGCGAAACTGTGGCCATGTAACTTTCTAAGCGCATAAATTCTCAAAATGAAAAGTAGCAAATTCCTTCCTAAGTACTCGTATTTAATTTTCATAACTCAAGTTCTCAAAATTATATCTTCAGTTCAGACAAAAAATCAATCAATTCAATTTAAATCTTTCCAATTAAAGAATAGTTACCATTAAGTTAGTGATAACTCAATGAAAATTTTGTAATTCTAATTAAGTTTAATTTACTGGCTATAATTTTCAAATAAAGTCAAAGTTATTTTAATGTATTCCATTTCATTTCAGTTGTCCCGGATAATGAGAAGATAAGGTAAATACACCGGTTTAGTACCAATATTGCACGAAAGCTTAACATGTACGTATTAGTTCTAACATGAAAACACGTTTAATACTTAACTATAAATCTTCTAACCCTACGAGTATCTCCTAGGAGGGCATATCACGTTTCCTGGCTCACAACTTTACAGCACTCCTGTGTGCCCGTTTTAAACTAATACAAGTCGTGCGTCATCCTATAGTTTGCAAGTCGCAAGTCACTCTACTATACTTTGTTACCATACTTTTAACATACTGTATATTACTATATTAAGCGAAGCGAAGGTCTCGAATTATCTTTAAGACTTCATCAAAAATAAAATGACTAATTCAAGTTAGAAAAGAGCATACTGACATATTTTGAAAAACAGTGGTTTATAAATACATATTTGTGTTTTGAAACGAGACTTCTATACGACCTCGTATACCCGGGGGACCCCGCACATGGACGTCAGATCAGGTACCGTGGATAGCGTCAGATCAGGTACCATTACACGATACACAAAAGGAATACAGAGTACCCTTTCCAAAAAAGAACGTAAATATCTTTCAACCTAGAATGATTGCATAATATAACCCATGTGAAGAACGAGACAGGGAAATCAAAGATGACTTCACGGTCGACAGACAGTGATGAGACGATAGAATCAAATAAAATTATCTATATACATTTACTGTCTCCACTTATCAACTTATATGAGCGAATAAACATATTGCAACATATAGCGCATTAGAATCATCATGGACGTAGAGTTATATTGATACATACATGCATTTATTACCAACAGTTATTACCTTCCAGATTGTGATATGTTACTGCTACAATGCTAGAAATAAATCGTTACTGTGGACAGATTCAAATTGATACAGAGATATATTGTTACTGCGGTTAGAACTATTCGTTCTCTCAGACATCTAGTAGAATTCATGTAGGTAATACGAATATTAAAGTATGTTTTTTTTATAAATTATAACCGGACAAGCAGGCAGGCGGGCCACCTGATGGTAAGTGGTCACCGCCGCCTATGAACATGAGCAACACCAGGGGGGTTGCCAATGCGTTTCCGGCTTTGGAGAAGAGCTCCTTTAGCTCCTTTCTTGAAGAACCCCATATAATATAATATCATAGTCCGCCGGAAAGGTAAACTAAAACTACAAGTGCCAATATATTATTTTATATTGTTTAATATTATTTAACAAATTAACTTTTTACCTATAAACCGTCACCCATAGCGGTATTTTTTCTTTTCGCTGTATTTTGTAGAGTACATGCTCCTTCATGAAAGCAAAGGGCTCTATATCCACCATCAGGGTCACTGACCGCTTGGTCCGTTCCATCACTGCTGGTGCCTGAGGCTGCCATTGTTGGAATTCCTTTGTTAAATACTGTTGCAACGATTGATGATTTGCTACTTGCATTTTAGTACAAGATTAGCGGTCTGCCTGAGTTCCGCCCGTAGTACATATAATATAGCCTATAAGTACTACTCAGGGATGACGTATCTATCCAATGGTGAAAGTTTTTTTGAAATCGGTTCAGTAGTTCCTGAGAGCGCGTTCAAACAAACTCTTTAGCTTTATTATTATAGTGGAAAGATAATAACTATGTAGAGTCCCTCTGCTATAATTTTATAATGTTATGTTTGTTTTTGAAATTGCTATTGAAAGAATTGAATTGTTTAGGTTGCAATCTTTTCATGTAATTTTGAAATGTTTAAACTACGACACTATTTTAGCTAAGAGTGAGTCTCTTTTGTGAATAGGTTTTCACGAGTCATAATAAGGTCTAGTCAAACAGATTACCTATAGACACTAAGATATATTATTTTAAAAGATTGACTCTACTAAGTTACTAAATCTAGAGTTTCAATATTACTAGAGTTCTAGAGTTTTAATATTTCTACAGTTCTAGAGTTTTAATATTACTGGTATTCGAACACAGCTTAGTAAACACAACACTTTAACACGCGACTGCAAAATCATTCTGACATTGCTCGACTATTTCAAAATATTTCTTAAACTAAGCTCGCCGCGTCTGTTTTGAGCAGAGATTACTGAAATACAAGCAAACTAACAAGTTTTTCGTCGATAACAGGCAGGGGAAAGTTTTGTCGATACGAATGCCAAAATTTATTCCGTACACTGAAATTTAAACTCTATGTCTTCTAGCTTAGAGTTCACTTTATTGACATATTGGGTTATTTCAGGTGAACACTACTGATATTTAAGCCAAAAGTAATTTGGCTAGGATTAGAAACTTCTGACAAATTGAAATACAGAAATATAGCAATATGGTACTCGTAGTAACATAGGAATATTTGCTATAATATATTACTGGAACCAATATGATGTTTATTTTTTTAATTAACGATTTTAGTAGTAACGAAGAGGCTTACATTTTTTGTCTGATTTATGTTTAATCAAATTGAAATAGATAGAAAGAAATAGAATAATAATCTCAAAACTCGTTTTTATGTTTACCAAATTACAACTAATTTAGGCCCACAATTTGTTATTTTAATTGACAAGTTTTTGTTTTAAAGTTGTGGGTTGTAACTTTGTAACGCTTAGCTAATTTCAATGAATAGGTTCAAGAAAATATCAAATAACACAACAAGACCATTTTATAAATTTTAATTTCTTAAGATCATTAAAATGAAAGTCATAATCGGATGAAACCAAGTGAAGTATAATCGGAAACAAAAGTGTTAAACAATTAAACCGCAGGGAAGGTCGTCGGTACAGTCGTGGGGAAATTATAGGATTACGGAATTAGGACTTTTCTTTCTCAAAAACTTTTGCGTTACTTTACATCTGTTGGGTTTCCTTTTTTTTACACTTTTAATCACAATGTGTAAGGAAACTAGAAATATCCATTTAAATTTTGCATTAATGTGTAGGTGCAGGTTTTGAAATGTTTTTGCTTGACTAATTTATGTATAATATATCAATAATTTTAATCATATAGCTACAGAATTTCAATACATATTTGAAAGGCTGATATAATTTTCTTTTTGCGTGAATAGTTTATATAGAAATAAAATGAAAGAAAGTAAATCTAGTTAAATTTGTACTGTGTGGTGGCGGAAGTTTTACAGCCGGTAATTATCTTCAACTGAAGAAAATAGAATCGGAAAAACTTCCTCTGCATCGAGAAGTCTTGTTGTGTTGATTTTATACCATTTTCACAATGAAAATTTAAATTGTTAGTCGATTATTACTAAATGGCTAAAAATTATTAATTTTATTTTTATGATTATATTTTCATAGCTCTACATTTTGTAGAGTCTTTACTTATCGATTTACACTATTTACGATACAACTGAATGATTTGTTTACACTAAAGCTGCTCTATATTTTGTAGAGTGCTTAAAAATTAAAAAGGTTTCTAAATTTAAAAACACAAATTTAATTCAGCTTTAAGATTAAACTTTGTAAATTGCTCCTCTTAATTACAATTTAGAGTTTATGGTCTGTTAAAACTGTATGCAAAAGTAAAAAAGTCACTTTATATTAAGTTTTTAAACTCTACCTTTCTGTGAAGTGTAGTATTAATGATTTATGCAGTTGATAAAACAAGCATTGTTATTTTATGTTCTTTCCTTGTTTTAATTATGTAAAAACAAAGAATTTGCCATAAACTTTTACGAAAAATATGAACTGTTTTCTGTGTATGAAATGTAGAGCCATAGAGCATTAGATTTATCCTACGATCAGATCAACACCGATAAAATATTTGCAAATCTTTTTAGAGGCTCCGCTCTAAGCGTCCCTGTAACGCTTCTCCGCGAATAAGAGGTGTTTAATGGATTCGTTGTTAAAACAAACCCTCTAACGAGTCCACAGATAATACCATATTAAGTATATCTCATAAATCCCGCGGCGGCGACCCAATTCGCATTAAAAAATCGAGCACAGACGAATTATTCGAATTCGGAATTGGTGTAAACGGAACGCACCGCAGCAATGGCTGATGTATCGATCGACGCAGCCAGTCGGCGCCCGGCCTCCGAGCGGGTAATACGTTTGTGAGGGGTCACGTCGCGCAGTTGCCGAACTAACCTAACCGTACAGTTGCGGCCGTCAGATCACGATACGTCGATCTTTACTGAGGTAAGTCTATCAATATACACTCTAGCAAACTTTCTAGCGTCATTATTAAATTTATTGTCATAAACAAAGTGATTCATAGGTTAAAACTTGTTCGGTTGCAGTGAATGACGCTATCGCAGTTATATCAACAAATACTAAGGCACTTCAATATTGCCAGGCCTAATAATACCGACACATATTTCCGTTCCAGTGAGAATACGTGAAAAATGAACGGGAAATGTCAAAGTTTCTTCCGTTTACGGAACATTTTCAGGGTCAATTCTTGTTAATGACAGGTTCTCTGTCAAACGTCAGTTTGGAAACTTCTTTTGTTTAATGAGATTTAAGTGCAAGTGACCGAACTGTTTTTTATGTAATTGTATTGTTCTTCGTTAAGCCACGTAACTCTACATATATAATTGTTTTAGACAGAGACAAACTGCACAGGTATTTTTGTTTTTGATCGATAAAATTTTGTTTTATTTTCAAACTTTATCTAATCTCAAGTGACATACTTTTCATAACATTGAAACGTTTGGACGTTTACGAAAATTTTCCTGGAATTATTGCGAAGTCGAAAGGAAGAACTCAAAGCCCGCCAAAACTATCTTCAATTTATCATTTATTTTAAACCTTCGAATCTTCTTCTTCTCAACCATTCTCGACCATCATTGTCCCACTACTGGGCACGGGTCTCCTCTCAAACATGAGAGGGATTTAGGCCGTATGGTTCACCACGCTGGCCTACTGCGGATTGGTGAAATTGATATGCCTTCCGAGTTTTTTTTTTTATAATTCTTAGTCAAATTAAAGCTAGTGATATTTTAATTTATAACCTTCGAATAATTACTATGAATCTAATCACCATCAACCTTTAGACGCCCACAGTTGGACATAAATTGTTCCTAGGCCCATATTAATAAACGTAACTTAAGATTGAGGTGATCTTGAGCATATCTTGAGTACAACATTTACTATTGAAAACACGCACTCAATAATAACTCAAGAAGTTCTCAGTCTTATGTTACCTTTATTAATACGGGCCCTAGTCACATATAAATGTGATATAAGGTTCCATTATTCTTTCAGGACTATACTAGGTACCTATAATGATTTAAAAAATATATATACCTAAGTATATACAAATTGTACGTATCTTTGGACTTATTACTTACCTTCCAAAGTTAGCGGTAAGCTGATACGTGTTATAAAGATGTTATGTTAATTGTCTTCCTTACGCGGCATTCATTATTTTTATTACAGGAACGCGTTAGGGCAGGTACAGACTAGCGACGAACTTATCTGTCACTATGACGTCACTGTTGCGCAACAAAGTTCCAGTTGTACATCTGTGACACAACTATTTGATAATGACAGGCAATGAGCGTCACTTTTGGTTTTGATCTTCTTTCCTGGTGGAATAGGGGTTCAATTACCGTAAGATTCTAGTATTTCAAAATTGAATTGTGGATTTAAGAGGAATTATTGGTTTTTAATTAATTGAAATGTCCTGAGGAAATACCTAAGTATGAGGGTATATAAGTATTCGATTTATACGAAAATTAAAGTTATGTAATGTACTATTAAATTGATAGACTAAAGAAGTTGGCGAACAACTAGGTACATATGTATAAAATTCAAATTGATATTTCAAAACCTGCCTATAACAAGAACTTAATTAGCCAATTCCCTAATCATAATACATAAATTAAACATAATAAGTACACAAAGCATTCAATAAATTAAAATGAGGCAAAACAATTAAAAGCAGTTTAAATTTAAAATTAAATAAAAATCAATGGTAAGATTAAAATCCAAATTTAAAATAACAAAGAGTTTAACATTAAAATTAACACCAAAAATATCGGGACGGGACCATTTAAAATATAATTCTCTATCTGGACTTATGTAATCTTCTTGTTTGTCGTAATATTTTTAAAACAAATGAAATGGAAAAAAATAATTGTAATTTATATTCTCATACCTAAACTCTTATGGCTACTTCTGTTTAATAAGTTCTCAGCAAAAGGCAAATAATGAGCACAAACATTCCAATGTTTTCAGGCTATTACATATTTTATCAACGATTTTGGCTATTGCTTCTACGCAAGATAATATAGCCAATCTATTTCGTCTGTCTGTCGACATAATGTTTTTGGAACATGCAAATAGATGATGAATTAGTAGAGGAACAGGCATAACAACTTCACACATAATTTGATTAGTTGTAAAGAAACAATAGGTGATATTAACCAATTAGAATATTTATGCGTTGTCATGTCACAACAATTAGTCATTTTCTATAGAGTCATTTATAGAAATAACAGCTCGTACTAACTACACTATGATTGTTTTTGATTTTCTTGTTCCAATTTCGTAATGATCATATCGATGTTTTTATATCTGTTAATCGATTTCGATGATCCTTGTAGCAAGACTTAAATAAGTACCTAATAATAGTACACATTTAGGTTTATTTAAGTTACTTTTATTAACTTTTTTTGTTTTTGAATTAACTATTCTAATTTTCTTATTTTTCCAGGATATCATTATGCAGAATACCCAATAATATAAAATTATTATGGATATCGTAAAATTCGATTTCAAATTTTATTAGATCTTCATTATGGTGAAGAAGAAGCTTAACATGATGATGAAGTAGCTTTCCTTCATCAATTTTTCTTGTTACTTAAAATTACCTTTATCAGAAGACGTAAACATTAGGAATGACTAATTTTTGAGCCTATTTTAGTACGATAGTATGAAGGATCAAATGTTATTGATGAATGAATTGCCTTTGATTGATTCTAATAAAACGGTTAATGATCTTATAAGATAGCAATGAGTTCATGAACTTTTTAAAATTGTTGTTAATTTCATAGAATTTTATGCATACATACATATCATCACGCCTTGTTCCCAACGATCGCAGAGAATATCTTCTTCCACCTGCTACGATCTTGACAAACCACTTTCGCTTCTTCCACTTTCATCAATCTTTTCATGCACGCTCGTCAGTTTAGAGTACCTTTGGCCTTTTTTCAGAACGTCCCCGATTTGATTTTCATCATCATTAATTCCATTTAATTTAGTCATTAATTGCACTGCATTTTTACAGATCTATCTCTTTTATATCGTACATTATTTGTATTAACAAGAGAGTTACAAGTTAAAAAAATTCTCTCTTTTTCAAGTTTGCTAGAAGATGTTGTTGTTCGTGAGAAAAGTGCCTTAAGATACTCGAAAATGTGTAATTATGCGCTCTGTTTCCCTCAACATCGTCATTTACTGTTTAATTTACGGATGTTGGGGCTGCAAACGGAATTTTTGAAGATATTAAAATAAAAAAAATGTCTACAATAAATTTTATCGGGAGTATATAATATCAAGTATCAATACTGTTTTGTTACTGCTCGTTTGAAATAATGTAGAGTTGAGTTTGTTTCTGATTATAGACATTAATAGGTAATTGCTATTTTGTTCTACAGGAGTCAAATCAAATGCTGAACACGGCTGATAATTGGAATTTTAGTTTATTTTATAAGGTTGTCTAATCTTGATAACTATTGTTAAACTTACTATAATTATGATTTTGTTTTATCAGGTCTGCATCGACTTTGCCAACTTTCGCAGTTTGCCTATTCTTTGCTTTGAAGAGTTGATACATTCATTCCCATATTTAACGAATTAGGGAAACCTCTAAAGGTTAGACTAGAATGTTTGAAAAAAAAAATGTGTATGTCTGCCCAGCTAATTTAAAATTTATCTTCAATAGTTCTCTTAGTATAATTAAAGTCCACCAAAAATAATGTTCTTCATATTTCCTCCCTCTCGTAAATTTCTGAAAACTTTGTCCCTATCTTTGCAACTTTTAGCATTCTGTCTCTAAAAGATTTAAAACGCTCGCGAGTCCTCTTCTGACACTGTGCTTAACCCACTTAATGTTTTCTTACGTAACATCACTTTGAATTTTCACTGGCAGATCTCTGAACATCTTACAGTGTGGTAATACGAAACGTAGCACAGTTTCATGGAATTTGACCAATCGGAATTTCAGCATTTAAAAAGTCTGAAATTACCCGGAAATTTGAAAAAAAGACGGGTGAGTAGTGAGTATATAAAACTGGAAATTAGTGATTTTCGTCTTGGGAGATGGGGTGATGGGATGTACGATAGTTTACAAAGGAGTAATTTGATCTTTTCTAAAAGTTCGATGTGTAACTGGGTAGTTATTATTTCATTTGAAAGGCACTTTGGGCCATTCTTTGTACTTTCAATTTTTTGTAGGTTATATTTGGGATCAATGAGAGTTTCTATCTAAACCCTGATAAGTGCGAAAAAATTGACTACTGGCAGACAAGCCGTCACATGAAATTAAGATTTAGAAAGAAAATTTATGTTAATTTGTTGAGATAATGTCAATGATAAGATGAAATTTTTCTCGAAGCCTTAATGCGTAAAGTTCACGATATTGTAGCAGTAAAAAGATTTAAACCTTACACGTTATAACTTCCTATTCTGCACTTAACCAACTTAATATAACTTAAACAAGTCTCTATATTTCCGAAATGTCTTTGAAGTTGTCAAAGTGAGCCGCAGTTATATAACTTGCATCAATGACCCTTACTTTAACTTATAACTTATCAAAGTGGAAGTTAACTTTAATTTTGACCTATTTCAGTCTACTTTAACTCTTGGAACACAAGCGAAGTGCTGAAACTTCTTACTTTGTTAGAATGTATAATGAGTAGCTGTAATTATGTACAATTATTTCCACGTTACTTTCAAGTTTCAGAACTATGTACTCGACCTTTAGTTCTTAGCTGTTACTGCGGAAATATTTCATGTAACAAAGCATGTGACATTTAAATATTAATAAGCTTAATTATTAAGCTTATTAATATTGATTAATTATTAAGCTTAATTATTAAGCTTATTAAGATTGTGTGATTTAAAAGTTTTATTAATATTGTCTAGTGACTCTAGTGTTGGCCGCTTGTAAATTTTTTGGCGATTTTAAAATATTGAATAGGTACGGTACGGTTTTGAGAAATGTTATTTTATTTTTTATACGAAACTCCTTTTACTTGGCTTTCTTATGTTTTTTGATTTTATTTCTTGTAGTACGAGTATTCTATACGAAAATAATACGAATAATGTATGATATCGATGATATTATAAATTCATTTTATTAATCACTAGCGGACCCAGCGAACTTCGTATCGCCATAGAATTACTTAAGGCGTTAAAGTTAATTTTGTGTTCAAATTGAGTTGGTATACATCTACAGTACATTATGTACCCGTAGATATAAGTATGAAGCGCTCATAGCCACGCTGGTAGTGACGATCGCAAGCGATCTCACGAGTTAAGCAGCGTCGGGCTCTGTCGGTACCTGGATGGGTGACCGCTAGTGGCAGATTTTATGCGCGCTTTCGTACTTCGGAGGGTATGTTAAGCCATCGATCCCGGCTGTTATTGAAAAATAACAGTCGTAAAACCTTGTCGGGGGCCCTTTGGGCGGTTTGAGAACATCCGACACAGGTTGGCCACTAACCCGAATCT
>DVQY01000025.1:0-10729 GCA_018232025.1 Ernsta colotes
CCTCGGTTTCATACTAAAACTGTCAAAAACAGCATTAGGGCACTTCTATCTAAATAGCGCTCTCTCCCTCTTCTGTGCTTCGAACGCAGCCCAGAACACTAATACTCCTCTTATGACGTTTACACGATAATGTTGCCAAAATCAGTACCCAACAAAAACTATTTATCTCTTTTTTCACACGCAAGTATTCATTGACCAACGAGAGACAAACTGCTTTTTGCCGTGTTTGTGACAATGTCATAAAAAAATATATACCTTTCAGTTTCTATAGAAGAATAGGGCCTCTCCCTAGAAGTATATAAGTAAATATTCTATATTTTATGCTTCTAGGCCTCTCCTATAGTTTCCTACCTCATTGTCACCAAACCATACCTAGTCTGTGCTTGTCACTTGTCACCACTTGTCACCTAAAAAAAAATTTTAAAAGACCTCTTCGAAAAAACGCGGGAAACTTTTAAAAAGGGCGGTCGTATTTTTTGGTTTCCAATAATTTTAATTGGTATAATTAGTCAGTAGTGTAAATTTCTGTTAGTATTTAATATATTTATTTTCTTTTTGTGTAGATATTCTTTTTTTAGCGGCTATTCGGTAAGTTTTGTGTAAATATTATTAGTTTGTAAGTATAATGAATGATCCACCGGACCCTGGGGATACAGTTCCCCAGGCTTCGAATTATGTTACCATAGAATATGCTGACAATGAAGATTCTTCGGTAGCTCAAAATTTAGATACGGATAGGACTGGAACACAGAGTACACGCAAAAGAATTATTAGAAAAAAGATTTGTTCCTTGTGTGATAAAAAAAGGAGGAAACATCTAGGCAATCAACCAGACATTGGCTGTCAATGTAAAGATGTTAGTGATGATGACAGTACAATGAACACATCTGATAATGATGCTCAAAGCCCTATTCAGTCTGAAAATAATAATTCAAAAAATACTGTTGTCACAGAGCCCGTTCAAATCAGTCGCAAATTATACATTGAAACTGACTCATCTCCATACATTGTTCATGTGCAAAGAATACAAAACTCATTAGATGATGCCACTACTCTTCATCCATTAGTCTTTGGCAAGTTTTTAAAAAAAAATTACATCAAAAATGTTATTGACGGCAGCCTCAAAAGGATTGGCAGGAATCGTATGACTCTTGCATTCAGTAGTCACTTAGATGCCAATGCATTTGTGAATAATGAGTCGCTTACTTCTCATAAATATAAAGCTTTTATTCCATCCTTTAATGTTAGTAGGTTAGGAATTGTTAGAGGCATTCCATCTGAATGGTCCTTGGACGAAATCTTAGAGAATGTAAAGTTGCCTTTTGGCTGTGGCGGAATCCTCAAACTTAGGCGTATAAATTATAAAACAATTGTAGATGGTTCTCCAGTATGGAAACCAACACAATCTGTTGTATTTACGTTTGATGGCCAAGTTTTGCCCAAACATATTTTTATTTGTTATAGCTCATTACCTGTAGAAACATACATATATCCAACAATTCAATGTTTCAACTGTTGTCGATATGGTCACACTAAAACCCAGTGCAGATCGAAACCCAGATGCTTTAGATGTGGTGATCAACATTCTGCCGAGTCTTGCTCAATTGAGGTGTCAGATGCTCACTGTTTAATGTGTAATGGTAGTCACTTCGCTACTGACAAAGCGTGTCCAGAATTTAATAGACAGAGAGAAATAAAATTCACCATGTCACAAAAATGCATTTCTTATTTAGAAGCCTTAAAACTACATCCACCAGTATCAAAATCCTATGCTAACGTTTTAAGTTCTAGTCCTAACAGGTTAATTTCAAAAGATTCGGCTTCACATCCCAGTTTGTCACATAAAGAAAATCTTCCAACTACATCATATAAGAAGACAATTTCAGTTAAACCTCGATCACCTGTTAAAC
Source organism: Ernsta colotes (assembly GCA_018232025.1). Classification (NCBI taxonomy): domain Eukaryota; kingdom Metazoa; phylum Arthropoda; class Insecta; order Lepidoptera; family Hesperiidae; genus Ernsta; species Ernsta colotes. The sequence goes on from DVQY01000025.1 coordinate 1,911, forward strand.
TAGGAAAAGCTTATGATCGGGTAGCCCATAATGAGCTCATAAAATCTCCAAATTTCTCTGAAAATAATGGCACAGTGTTAGGTTATAATAATGAAGAAAAAACATTGCAAGATCAAAATATTTCAGTGTCCGACGTGATGAGTGCTCTTATTAGCACTTTATCACACTTTAATATTCATTTACCGTCCAACGCTGCTATGAATGTTATTTCGCAAATCTTAAGTATCAATAAATATGGATCTGGATCAACTGTCCAAGGTTCTGCAGTGGAACTGTCGCAGTTTGACCAGTAAGAAAAATGAGTTATGTTTCTTAATTAATAAATATAATCCATTTTTATTTTCTCTTTCTGAAACTTGGCTTAGGCCAGGTTTAAATCTTAATATTTTAGGTTATAATGTCGTCAGAGAAGATCGCTCTGACGGCTATGGTGGTGTTGCCATATTAATTAAAAATAATTATCCTTTTTCCGTGGTTGATCTCCCTTCGCATAGCGTTAATTTTTCTATAGTAGCTGTTAGCGTTAATGATATTTGTTATGTATCGGTCTATATTCCACGACCTAATTCTCAAACTTTACAAGAAATTAACAATATGCTTGTAAATATTCCAAAACCTGTTTTAATAATGGGTGATTTTAATTGTCATCACAAATCGTGGGGAAGTTCATCATCTAATTCCTGTGGGGAACGTTTATTAGACATAATTGATTGTAATAACTTATGCATATTAAATACGGGTGATGCTACTCGTCGTACGGGTCCTCATGAGGGTGAAAGTGCTATTGACTTAACTTTATGTTCTCCTATTTTATCGTCTACTTTGTCTTGGTCCGTTTTATCGTCTACGTTTGGTAGTGATCATTTTCCATTAATGATTACATTTCCATTCAAAGAAAAAAAACCTTTCAATAGGACAAGTCGGTTCAAACATAATCTTTCTAATGTATCAATGGAAACATGGAAGAATTTCAGTTGTTTAGTAGAAAATAAACTTCAACCTTATTTAAATACACATAATAATACATGCAATGCTGAAATATTTGCTAAGACAATTATAGAAGCTGCTGACTCAGTTCTTCCTCAAAAACACGGTAGAAATATGAAAATTCCTTCTCCCCCCTGGTGGGACGCAGAATGCAAAAAAGCTGTCGATAACCGTAAGTCTGCAGAAAAAGTATACAATGAAAATATTAATGAACAAAATTTTGTTCAGGTAATAAGTGCTATAAATCACGCTAAAAACCTGTTTAAAAAGAAAAAACAAGACAGCTGGATAAAATTTTGTTCATCATTATCTCCAAATTCACCTCCATCCTTAATTTGGGAAAACATTAGACGTTTTAGATCTTCATTTAATCCATCAGCACCAAAACTTCTGTCCGTTTCTTTAGGTAATAAATTTCTCGACAATTTAGCTCCGTCATCAGTTCCACAAAAATTAGAATTTAATTCAATTCCTAGCACAGAATCATTAAGTTGCCTTGATTCGCCATTTACTCTATCTGAATTGAAAGGAGTATTATCTTCTCTTAAAGATTCTTCCCCGGGATTGGATAATATTCCATATTCCCTAATTACCCATCTATCTGAATCTACTTTAATTGTTTATCTGTATATAATCAATACTATTTTAGACACAGGTGATATTCCTTCCTCTTGGAAGACACAAGAAATAATTCCTATTTTAAAACCTTCAAAAAATCCGTTAAATGCCAATGCTTACCGACCTATTGCTCTTTCTTCTGTTCTTGTTAAAATTGTAGAACACCTTATAAAAAACCGTTTGGAATGGCACTTAGAAAGTAAGGGGTTATTGTGTGATTCACAGTTTGGATTTAGAAAAGGAAAATGCACCCTTGATAATTTAAGTATCTTTTTAACTGATATTCGGTTAGCTTTTTCAAACAATGAATCCGTTGTTTCAGCATTTTTGGATATAAGTGGAGCTTATGACAGCGTTCTCCCCGTAGTGCTGGCTAAGAAATTAGTTGATTTAAATGTTCCTACTAAATTTGTTTCTTTTATCATAAAAATGATCTCAGAAAGGTTTATTATTCTATCTATCGATGGTTCTATAAATTTATCTAGAACTGTTTGGAAAGGCTTGCCCCAAGGTTCTGTACTAAGCCCCATACTATACAATATTTACACTTATGACTTAAAAAAATCCTTAAATAATACAGTAAATGTTCTCCAATATGCAGATGATTTACTCCTTTACTCTATAAATCAGAATGTAAATAAAGCTTGTGCATCTGTTTCAATGTCATTGTTATTATTAAAAGATTGGTTAGATAATAATGGTCTACAGCTATCCGTAACTAAGAGTTCAACGGTCCTTTTTTCCCGTATGCGTTCTCCTTCACCCATATACTTATTTTATGATAGAACTTTAATTCCACCTACTACACATGTAAAATTTTTAGGAGTTATTTTAGACTCTAAAATGACAGGTGAACTACATTGTGACTACATTGTTAGTAAATGTGAAAAACGTTTAAATATCCTACGATGTCTTTCTGGAGTTTGGTGGGGATCTCATCCTCTTACTTTGAAGATATTATATGATTCCATTGTACGAAGTATTCTAGACTATGCTGTATTTCTTCTAGAACCATGCAATAAAATGCCACTTAAAAAACTTGATAGTATTCAGTCTAAAGCCTTGCGTATTATTACTGGTGCCATGAAATCAAGTCCTATAAACGCTTTACAGGTCGAATGTTGCGAACCCCCGCTTTACTTAAGGCGACAAATGCTATGCGATCGATATTTCTTCCGTACGTTGCAATTTTCTAATCACCCATTATTATCTAGACTCAAAAATCTCTTTGAAATCATCGATACCTCTTCATATTGGGCTCATAAATCTCCACCGTGTCTCTTATTAAGTTATCAGAAATATTTATCTCTTTCGTCTCCTGTTCATAGATCTTCGGCTCTCCCTATTTTTGAATGTAGTTATGAAGAAATTTCTCAATCTGTCAATATAGCCTTTGATTTAGGAATAGGGAAAAATGATCCCAATGCTAACATTAAATTTCATTATATTATCAATGAAAAGTGGCCTGATTTTCATCAAATTTATACCGATGCTTCGAAACATAATACTGAAGAAGCTGATCGTGTAGGAGTAGGAGTTTATCATCAACAATACAACATTGTTCAAAAAGTTAAACTTCCTGCAGAATCTTCAATTTTCACAGGTGAATGTCTGGGAATAGTTAAAGCTGTTGAATACATTTTGCTTATGAAACTGAAAAAATCTATAATTTTAACGGACTCTCTAAGTGCCCTTCAGGCACTTTCAAAATTTTCATTCTATAGTTCTCCGTTCCATCCATTAATTTGTGAAATAAAACGATTAGTCAACCTTTGTTCTATTAAAAATTACACTGTCTGGTTTGGTTGGATTCCTAGTCACAGTGGCATAAAGGGCAACGAAAAAGCGGACGTTTTAGCAAATGAGGCTGTAAAATGTGGAGATCGCTTTCCTTATAAAATTTTCTGTCCAGATTTGAAATCACTTCCTTCAGAATATTTGAAGAAATCTTGGCTTGATTTATGGTCTTTTAGTAGTAGATACAAAGGAAAACTTTATTCAGAAATTCAACCTGTGATACCAAATAAGCCTTGGTTCTCTAAAATTAAATTGACTAAAAAAACAACTAGCATTCTTACTAGAATGCGCTTAGGTCACACATGCACTCCAAACCATCTTGCAAGATTGCAATTAGTAGACAACTCGAATTGTATTTGCGGAGCTGAAATGGGTGATTTAAACCACATATTTTTTTCCTGTCCATTATACGATCATTCCTCCTTTTTCGAATCTCTTTTGGCTCTTAAAGTTCCATTCCCATCATCCATTCTTTGTTTATTATATGGTAACCGTTTAGGTGTATATAAATGTCTTTCTGATTTTATATCTAGTAATAATATCCAAATTTGATTTACAATATGTAATATATTTTAAGTGTTTCTTTTTTGTTTGTTTGCTTTCTTCTCTTTTAATGTAAGTATTTAGATTTTATAGCTAGTCTAGATCTTATTTATTTTAATCCTTCCTACATTACTGACTACCTTTTCCAAATTTTATCCGGTCCATTTTTATTTCCTAACGTTTCCCCGTTTTGTCATTGGGATGATATGCCGCAGGCATTTTGCCATAAAAAGAAAAAAAACTGTCACCTTTCTGTCACTGTCGCCGCATTGTGTCATTCATTTCTGTCATGTGTCATGTCATTGTGTTTTTTTTTGTCGCGACAACCGCGATGGCTTCTTTGTCAATTTTGTCATTGTGTGTGTTGTGTCGTGTTTGTTTTTTGGCGTGTAAATTTTAATTTACTTAATATAATTCAACAGTAAAAAAATGGTTATGTCTACGCTTACAATTCAGGATATTTTACCATATGGCTCTAATAAATCAAATAAGAAAGTCGATATGGATGCTATTTTACCATTTTTAATCTTACCAGTTTTACTTCTTATAGCCACTGTTTCAAGATTGATAACCATCGTAATTATGGTGTTTATCGGTATGGCTGCCCTATACGTACATTCGCGACCCCGACAAAAGAACAGGTACCTATTTATAACTACTTAATTAAACTGTCCAGAAGTTAGTCTCCTATGTGTAATCATGTCATTGATTGTAAGAAGAAAAACCTTTAAACAATAAATGAACTAAAAATTTGATGTAAGTAGATAGGTACATATATATTCAGTTGTGTCAATACTTCATTTCACACAGCTTTCAAACTATCTATAGGTACCTACTTACCTAAAATATAACTATTCTTTGTATTCTTACACACCAATTAATGGTTGCAAGTGCATTCGCTACAAATAAGTAAGTAGTTGATACAATAGTAAGCATACTCACAGCAAATAGCCTATCACACACAGCAATCACTTGTGGTGAGTAGGCATTCACAGAATTTAATTGCTGTATGATGGGGGCAAAAGAAAGTTAATAAACAGTAATTTGGCAGTGTGTCTTTCTGTTCATTAGTCTACTCTGGAATTAGAATCTAAAGAATAATTTCAAAGAATTATCTACAATACAGATAGAAATATTAAACCTATTTAAATTTAAGTAGGTATACAATTACAATTAGAAATATTTCTAACTTATAAGTACTACATAATGTATATTATCTTATTTATATTATATTGTTCTATGCATAATTTTTAGTCTTAAACATTTCTTTCAGGTCTCCTTTCTTTTTTTCATGGACTATCTCCTCTGGAATTTGCTTGTTCCTAGTTTTTGAACTTGGAATACTAAGACTGCTTGAAATCACCCAACTTGAAAACTTTGTTTTTCTATTGCTGCTACTTAGTACTTGCTATTTTTTCTACAAAATGAAGGCTGTAGCTGATTTTGAATTAGCTACTGGATCATCAAAGGGCAAGGAGTACAGGTATATAACTATTTACCAATTTTTTCGAGATTGCTTTAATACTAGATGATATTTCAGTTTCTTGTGCTGTAGATGTGTATAGGTACATAGTTTACTAATGATAAATATACCACATTTTTAATTTCAGCCCTGTAATAACATCTGATTCATATTACTGTCAGATTTGTCAGATAGAGGTTAATGAACGATTCTTTCATTCAATTTGGTGAGTGAAGAGATTTTTGTTTGATTAAGTGTTAAAAATTCAATGATTGAAATGGATAAATTTGTTACCCATGTTAGTAAAGGCCTGTAAGTCTGCTATGAGAAAAATAGAGCTTTACAAGATAGGCTTAAAAGTTGAAGATAAATGTGTTTTACACCACTATAATGGGGACTCTGTTGAAGATAACAGTTATTTAGACTGATAAATATTTTTCCTGTAAACTAAAATTCCTGTTATTTTTGGAACACACTAATGTATACATAACCAGCCCATAAAGGTACAAGCTGCAGCTAACTTTCTTTATCTGACGGATAAGGTAGCCAGTTATTACTTGACCACAACTGTTCAAACAATGTAATGATAAAAAAATAAAAGTTACTTGTTACTAGTTATAGCAACATTGAAGCACCACCAGAGAATGGTGATCCCATTCTCTGTCAGAAAACTATCTGTGATAATAATATCTCTGTCTATTAATTTGCTCTTATTATATTTATGAACTGTATCTTAATATACCTAATTGCTTTTTCAGGTGGAATTGCTGTGTGTTAAGGCCTAACTACATTTATTTTCTAGCTGGCCAAGTGTTTGCATTTACAACTTTAGTCTTTGGAACCAACTTAGGCTTAACTACTATTTGCCAACCCTTTATATTATATGGTACCATTCTCATGCCAGAAAACTGTAATGATGTCTATTTCGAGTTTGAGTAAGTAATAATTTATTGTTTTTCGTATTGTAAAATAAATGTATATCATTATATGTATTTATAGAAATAATATACTGAAAGCAGGGCTTGAAACCAGTTTTGAAAATATCACTAATTAAAGGTAATACCAGTTTTTAGTAAAGAGTTCGTTCGGAGCATATTATTATCTAAAATTAGAGTTAACCTTAATCCATTTGACACACATTATGTTAGTTTTGTATGTATGGTTAGAATCCATCAACAATAAAAATGTCATGTCCATCAGAGTGAAATGAAAACCTCTAAAAACAGGTGATAAAAACCTATTTGACTGCTCTTCCCGAAAACCAGTTTTTTTGAGGTTAAGGTAGAGCCAAATCTGATTAAACTCTCCTAATGTACTTGACACTGATTTAGGTTTGAAAATAAGCTGGTAAACAAGCCCTTAAAGTTTTCCTCAGTTATGACACCAAGTAAATACTTAATTCATATACCTACATAATATTCTGTTTTTTTTTCAGTTTGGCTCTCTGTTTTGTTGCATGTGTATATGGCTTAGGATACCTTTTAGTCATAGCTTTAGTATTAATTCGCCAGCTACTTATCTACATTCCTAAATATAGTGGTAAGTTGCAAAATAATATTTAATATGTATTATCTTATTGTGTTTAGGCTATGTTTTTATTACATATATAAATTTTAACGGAGTTAAATAGACCTCTTGATGGTCCATCATTTAGTGCTAAATTACACCAAATTGTTAACAATAAGCAATTTATTTAAATACATACATTAAATTCTAGATTAATCTTTATTGATTAAAAAGTTTATACTAAGTTTTTGCTAATAATCTTAATAATGTTACTAATCACGTTTTAAAATACATAGTGTTTGATACCTGTTACTACTCATAAACAATATCTTAATACGTATATAAAAATTACGTGTCACGTTGTTTGTCTAGGGTAATTTCCTAAACTATCGAACGGATCTTTACCTTTGCAGTCCAGTTTGATCCAAGTACTTTATAGGTTATAATGTACCACAGCTGGGGCGAACCAATGGTTATATAATATAATTCTTGTTTGACAGAATGTAACGAGGTGCCGCAGCGTAGGCGCGGAAGACGCGTGCGTGTGCAATTTGCGCGCCATGATCCTTTGCAAGAAGTGCGGCGCCTTCTGCCACGACGACTGCATCGGCTCGGCCGAGCTCTGCCTCACCTGTCTCATCCGCTGACCCACAATCACCCCCCCACGATTTGCCGCCTAAACCTTTCCTCTACTATAACAATCACATTATATCTTAAAACGCTAGTAGTGTATGTTTACTCAAAACAGGTATTTAATAATTATTTTGTAGCTCAATACAGTGCGAAGTAGATTGAATGTAAGTGCATATAAACACTGAATATAGACAGTCAAGTGATCACAGTAAAAGGTGCTAATATATTGTACTTGCATATAAAATATTCATTTTTATTTCCTACTATTCTTGTACAGTATCCAGTATACACCTCTTTAATAGAATAATGTTCCCAAATCTTTGATTTTGTTGTTACATTGTAATATTAAGTTAGTTCTTTGTATGAATGTAGCCACAAATAATAATATTGTACTGTAAATAAGCAATGTTTTATAATTCAGAATAACTACTATTTAATTATACTAATTTCTTCGCGCCGCGAACATTGGTATTATAATGCACGGGTATGTTTTAAAGGAACCCTATTGCTGATTTTTTTACTATAAGTACAAAATAAAAATAAGCAAATGATGGCACAGACAATCAGTATTGGCAATTTTCTTTTAAACCATACCTATTCATTAGTATTTATAATGCAATAATGTTATAAAAACTATTTGATAAATGTAATTAATGGATTACAGTAATAATATAGTGTGTATCTTATATATACATTTAACTTAATTTTTAGCAATTGTGCTCGTAAGGTAATGAAGGCTATAAATGCTATTATATATTATGTATTCAGTTCTGTTACATGATTTGATATTTGCATAGGAGCAACAATAGGTAGTAAGTTTATACAGGTTATTATTAATATGTAGTTTTAGGGATAATGTGTACCTTCAAACTGTAACTTGTTGTTTATGACATTGAATACGATTTTTTAAAATCATGTTAAGTATATTTAAGAAACAATATTGCACAAGATTTATATATATTTTTCTATATGATTTGTAGGAAGCTGTGTCCATAAGTTGTATGTTTTAGGCTGGTATTAATTATTTATCAATACATAAAGTGGACACTGATTCACGTAGTATTAGGGAAGTGGTAGGTAAAATCAACTTACAATCCTATAAACCACATTAAGCAAGATGACAAGCTTATTACTATAAAATATTAGGGTGCTACCAGACCAATCGATCGATGATCGATCAAAGTCGATCGAAGTTGATCGACTGGTCTGGTAACTTTAATTGATCGACAGGATACTGTTCGACTAACCAATCTATCGATGGCACCGGTCGACG